>PPHD01020269.1:0-13722 GCA_002909625.1 Bambusicola thoracicus
TGTAATGGTACGGGCATGTATTTTTTCCTAAGTTATTTTAATATCTGATTTTTTTGGATCCTATTACTACAGATATCACCTAAAGAACTGTAATTCACATGTATCACAGAGATAATAAACGTTCTAGTTTTTAGCCTATTAATTTTATGCATGTGATGGTCTGCTCAGTGTGATCAGGTTCACAGTTCTTCCAGTGCGTCTGTTCTGAGGCAGATTTCATGGTTTGCATGGATTTTACACACAGCGACTTCTGTGGAAAAGACTTGAACAAAGGATGACCCACTCATAAAATACAACAAATCCTGGATCCCTTGGACAGGCAGTTGTGATACTTGTGCTTTATTCTTATTGCTGTGGCTCTTACTTCTCATACTTGCAAAAATTCGAGCGTATAATCTGTATTTCCTTGTACTCAGCTACAACTTAGATAGGCATCAGAAGTGATTAAATGTAACCATGTAAAGGATGTAACCTCTAGTTATGCTGCAGTGGGTTTGTCCTGCCACCAGCTACTGCCAGATAACCGTTAGCGTGACGTTCAGGTCTTGGCAGGTAAAACATTTCCAGCTGGACGTCATCATTTCCATAACGTGGAGCATTTGGAACTATTGCCATGGTAAATAGAACGAGACGTAAGCAATGGTTATAAAACACAGAACTATTAAAACTCAGTCCATAGAATTGTATTAATGTTCCTTCTGGTTATTTACACAACTGAGGTAGGCAGGGACTTCTACAGTACTGAGAAACGATACGCGCTCCTCTCTGTTTATACCACTGGGAAAGGCTCTGCCATCTGCTTTCCTCCGTCTACTCTTTGCTCTTTGTAAGATGAGCTCAGCTCCAGTGTCATATGAAGATTTATTGCTAGCGATCTGCTTCAAGTTGTTTTCTGGTCACCAACAGCTTGTTTGGAATCCCTTTTCTCTATGCTGTTGGCTGGTGCCACCGTGGGACTCTGGCTTGTCAGAGTTATTTTATACATCATTAGCTCAGCAGTGCAGGGGATGATTACTTTCCCATAGAAAAGTAATTCTTTCTTGGAAGACACATGTAAATCTTGGCTGTTGAGACGGTGGCTTTTGTAAATTTCCTTGAAAGCTGAATACTCGAGATTTTATTCTTCACTGCCTCGCACCTCGTGCCATCATTTATAGCTCTGCCAAGAGCTTGTGGAACACTGCTCAACCAGGGGGACCAGTGGCAGCCCGTGCTGTGCGTGCTTGCCTTTGAGACTGCTTGCTTTGCCATCTCAGCGCCTTCGTACGCGAGTCTTGTTTACTTCTTCAGATGTGATTTCAACTTCATTTCCTTTAATGATCAAAAGTGGGCGGCACGGTTTAGCCCTGAAAAGGAGAGATCCCACAGCCTGCCTGAGAGGAACTAGGGCAGAGGCCAGCTGGGCAGCAGCCAGGGCTGCGGCTGCTTCCCGGCCCAGAGCACTCCGAGGTGAAATACAATCAGCCATGCTGGAAAGCTAGAGACTGTAAATAGAATAAAACAAATAAGTGCTTGGAAAAAAAAAATAGAAAAAAAAAAAAGAAGAAGGGAAAGAAAGGACTGCAAGACCTGGCCTCTTCCCAAACACTCTTCCTATTTTTTTGACAGAGTCATCATTTCATTTTTACAGCAATGCATGGTCCAGTTCTCAACACTGCCTTTTCCACAGGGTGACACAGGGGTAGGATCAGCGTGGATACGACACAGATCCCAGACCAGTACAGGCCAGATTTTCTGTCGTATTCCTCCTTGTGACAGTTTGCTGTAAGTCTCAGGTGCGGTTCTTGTAGAGTTCATGAGTTTAACCAGGTGCTTTCAGGACAGAGATTCCCGTTTTGGGTGCTTCAGTGGCTGGCTGCTGACACTGGCATGCCTGGGGTCTAAGCTTCAGTGTGCAAGATCTTCCCTGTTCTTCAAACCCATGAGATCTCAGGACCCTCAGCACTGCCTTTATGTTTCTCCAAAGGTAGGGTTTGTATTTTAGAATAATTTCTCCCAAGTCCTGTTTGGTTTTCGCTTTGCAAGTAGCCAGGTAACACAGCAGTGCACACTTAGCAGGCAGCATGGGTGTGCAGGGAGCCAGCTCTATTCTAATAGCAGCAGAGCTGTGAGCCTTCCCTCCACACTCCAATCACTTCACAGCCTAGGTGGGCCCATGTACATGCCAATACTCATTAGCACAGAGCTCTATTAACCAAGCTGTCAGCCTGACTGAAAGCATTTTCCATTCAATTTTTATCTTCGTGTCCCCCTACATGTCCACCATTAATTTTTCCCAGATGAGCCCTGTCCATCATTATCAAGAGCAGCACTTTCTGGAGTAGATTAGAAGAACATCAGCGATTCCTTTGTCTTCCATCGTTTCCATTTTATTTTAATTAAAACGTGATTTATTTCATTCTTCCTGCAGTATAGCAATATCACTGAAACAATGTACATCCCACCAGATAATGGAAATGGGTCCCCCCACGTTATTAATCTGTGTTATTTGTTAAATTCCAATAGTTTTTCTTTATTTAATGGCTGCACAAATTACCTCCCAGGGAAGGCTGCAGTTATTAAAGCTTATCTCTCTTGGGCCTAATTTTCTCTTGGTTTCATGCTAGCCATTTATACTCATGCAAAGTGTACATCACATGCTAGGAGGAGTATATATTTGAGATTCAGTAGTATTTTACCTGCATCCATGAAAGACTACTGAGTCAAATTTTATGCCAGCACTATGATACTTCTGGCTGAAGATCTCTTGCTGTGTTCCCACACTTCCAAGTGGACACCAGACCACAGGTCCTTGTCAAGTTGCATCAGAGACTCAAAATCCTTATCATAGAATCACAGAATCATCTATATTGAAGAAGACGTTGAAGATCATCAAGTCCAACCATCGACCTACAGAGTTCCCTCACTAACCTCATCCCTTAGTGCCACATCCACACATCTGTTAAATACTGCAGGGATGGGGACTCCACCCCCTGTCTCCCTGGGCAGCCTGTTCCAGTGCTTGACCATCTTCCTCACAAATAAACTCTGCCTGATGCTGGACGTAAACCTCCGCTGGCACAACTGGAGACCAAGCTGGTAAGACCTAGAGCAGCACTTCCAAAAGCACTTTAGGAACATTTACACGTCAGTCTAAAGGCTGAGATTTCTAAGGAGCAGATAGTCATTTAGTGGCGTTGTCCAGGAAGTCAGCACTCCCCCCAGCTGGTGAGTTCCTACATGGATCTTCTTGTGATGCAGTCAGGTCTCACTTCAGAGCTCCACTGGGGTAAGCTTTCCAGAAGGTGCTAATTACAGGTATGCCTTTCTTTGACACATCTCTGCCCCTTCCAGTATGCTGCAGGCTGCCCCTTTGTTTTGACCGCTTAAAAATATAACCTAGAGAAAAAAACAAACGTGTTGACTGCTCAGGGCTGGGCCAGTTTCTCAATCACTCCCACAAAGAGCTCTGTTGGTGCCCCTGACGAGGTGGTACAGGAGAATTTGGGGACTGAAGGTTTGTGGTGAGAGTGGATGGAGGAGGGTAGGCAGCTCTGCAGCTTTGCTGCCCATTTCCTTGGTGGTTGTTACCGTGCGGATCTGGAAATATATTCCAGTTGGAGCAGATTTACTGGGGGACTCGTGAGAGAATGGCTGTTTTGCAGGCAGCGTGTAAGGGTGAATTACCATATAAAATGCATGGGAACTGTGGAATGAAATATCCAAATGTATGAGAGCCTCTGTTTATCCTTACAAGCACGCTCTAGATTATTCCTTCATGAGAGGCTGCAAGAAAGAGCTAAGAACAAAAGGGAAAAAAAACCCAGAATCATTCATAATTCTTGTCAATTAGCCCGCCATGCAACATGTAAGAAAAAAACCGCAGAGAATTTATGAAGGCCAGCAGCACACGGCAGTCATTTATGCTTAGCACCGGCCTGCACCTATTCCTATATGTAGAAGAATAGCAAATAATTAACATCGAACTGGTTAGTTATTACTTGGGCCTGGAGCCAAGCCATGTTATAGCTGATTTACCGTAAGGGTTTATCTGCGCCAGCGCCGCTCTCCACCCATGCTGGTGCCGGCTCCAGCTGCAGGAACAACTGCGGAAGCTCCAGTGGACCAGGCACGGGCATTTTACTGCTGGGTGGCCTCATCTCACTGTGCACTCACGTGTGTGCAGCTCTGTGGATGGATGAGTGTTTTACAGCCTCTCCTTAGAAATGGCTTTAAAATGCACACCAACAACCAGCATATAAAAATCATTTCCATCGAGTGATTTCGGTATATGAGGGAGACAGATTACAAGGCTTGTTATTATGCTACTGTGATGGGCTCTAAAAAGGAAACATTTTTCCTGGCATGTTGTAAATATCCCGTCATGACACTGCAATCACAAGATGGGAAACCGTTGCAGCCGCGCATGAGAAAGTCAGC
Source organism: Bambusicola thoracicus (assembly GCA_002909625.1). NCBI lineage: Eukaryota > Metazoa > Chordata > Aves > Galliformes > Phasianidae > Bambusicola > Bambusicola thoracicus. The sequence continues at coordinate 4,420 of PPHD01020269.1, forward strand.
ACCGCAGGTACAAAATCTCTCCTTCTCTTTGGTCTGCCTAATGATGAGCTGCAAAAAGGAAAACCCATTTATGCCCAAATATTTTAGTTAAAAAAAAAACCCACCTTGTTGTTTACTATAGACGTTCATACTTTGTTTACAGTCTGTTCATTGCTGTGAAGCATGTGAAAATGGAGCCGGGCCCTGCCTGGCAAGGCTCCTTGCTCACTGAGCTGCTCCAGGGCTACACTCTCAGAAGGACCCAAAATCAGGTTTGAGTGATTGAATGCATGCCGGTGTCTCAGAGGACTCGGGGATAGAGACAACATTTGGGAATATAAACCTAAGTTTCTAGAAGTAAGCAAGGAGTTAAACAATAAGCCATATCAGGTAGCCTGTTTATTGCCATATGGCTATTTCCACTCCTGTTCTCCATAAAGTTGTGCCAGCACTTTCATTTTAAACACTGTTTTTCATTAGTTTATATAACACAGCTGTAAATGTTTCTTCAGGCTGAAACTTGGCATCCAAAATCACAAGGGTGAAACTAGGAAGAAAGAAACCACCCCTGGCTAAGCTGCTTCTGGGTGATATGAAAGTGAAATTGCTGGGAGCTTTGCAGGGAACAGGTATGTCCAACTCAATAAAAGCTTTGGATTAAGAAGTGAAGGAGATACAAAGCAGCCTCAGCAGAAGCTCTCCATAAAGCAGTGATCCTGGGAGAGGTTGGTGGACATGTGCATCGAGTCTTGAACTGGAATGGAACTACTCCATAAACAAAATACCAATACAATGATGCTAAAGAACATAATTAGTCATCGTGTGCTGGACTTCTGCTCTCTGGTGTTTACAATGTAAATGTGGATTGCCTCTATCAAGCATGGGGAGACCCATGGATGTGAATGCATGCCCTTGTATAAGTAACAGAGATTAAGGGCCTGATCACCTGGGCTGGAGAGATACAGGACAGCTGAGCAATCTCCCAGCCTGTTGGAAAACTTTCCTCCTTGTTTTTTGGCCAGCTTAGTTTTCTGCCACATTAGTGAGCTCAAGCACCTCAGCAAGGCATTCAACAGATATGAGAGTCATCATAAACAGAATGGTCATTTCCTAACAGAGGTATCACACAGTTATACAAAGAGTTTAGTTGGTGCAGCTCAGGAGGCTGCAGGTAGGCCCCAGTGACTGGCAGGTGGGAATGGTGGACCAAGAATTGTAGAATCATAGAATGGCTTGGGTTGGAAGGGACCTCAAGGATCATCAGGTTCTACACCCTTGCTGCAGGCAGGATTGCCAACTGCTGGATCAAGTACTAGATCAGATTGCTCAGGGTTCCATCCAGCCTGGCCTTGAACATCGCTAGGAACAGGGCACCCACAACCTCTCTAGAGGTTCCTGTACCTGTTCCAGCACCTGTTCCAGCACCTCACCACACTCTCAGTAAAAAGTTCCCTCTGACATATAATCTAAATCTTCCCTCCTTTAGCTTAAAACCATTCCCCCTTGTCCTACCATTATCTATCCATGTATAACATTGATTTCCCTCATGTTTCTAAACCTTCTTTAAATACTGGAATGCTGCAATGATGTCTCCCTGAAGCTTTATCTTTTCCAGGCTGAATAAGCCCAGTTCATTCAGCCTGTTTCCATATGAGAGGTGCTCCAGCCCTTGGATCATGTTCATGGCCCTCTTCTGAACCCTATCCATAAGCTTCATATCTTTCCAGTATTGGGGCACCAGACCTGGACACAGTACTCCAGATGGGGCCTCACGAGAGCTGAGTAGAGAGGAACAATCCTCTCCCTGTCCCTGCTGGCCACCCCTCTTTTGATGTAGTCCAGATTACTGTTGGCCTTCTGGGCTGCAAGAGCACACTGCTGGCTCATGTTAAGTTTTTCATCTACCAGGACCCCTAAGTCCTTCTCTGCAGGGCTACCCTTAAGGAGTTCTTCTCCCAGTTTGTATACATAGCTGGGATTGCCTCGACTCAAGTGAAAACCTTGCACTTTGCTGTATTGAACCTCATTATGTTCACATAGGCCCACCTTCTGAGTTTGTTAAGATCCCTCTGGATGGCACCTCATCCTTTTGCCATATCAACTGCACCACTCATCTTGATGTCATCAGCAAATTTGCTGATGGTGCACTCAATCCCAACAGCTATGCTGTTGATAAAGATGTTGAAGAGTATCAGTCCCAAGATGGACCCAAGAGGAACACCACGACAACATAGGCTGTAAAGCTGCTGCACAACCACTGGAATCAATGTGAGAGCATCTGTAGACACAGGGGTGTCTTTACAGCAACAGCCTCATGCCAGGTTCCCTAAAAGCCAAGACAGATATCCTGGGTCAGGATATCCATTAAAAGCTTGCTTGCATTCAATCAACATGGAAAACAGCTCCAAAAACCACTGAAGTTGCTCCAACACCTTGGAATTCACACAACAGGCCCTTCAGGCATGCATGTAGCTCCTGTTTTTGGCATGATTATTAAGAACTCACTTATTTTTGGTTTGTTTTGGATCTAGGTGCCAAATATCCACTGTAAGTATCAAAGTTTTGCCCGGGAACTCCTTAAGTGTGGTGATACCAAATGATAATTCCCTCTCTGAGGGTGTTTGGCTCTTTGAAAGGAGCTCTCAGCACCCCTAGGAGAAATCAGAGCAGAAAACTTGGTGACACAGGGAAGTTTCTCAGTTCTTACACCTGAAAAAATGTTCATAACTACACCCATCCTCAGATAAAAGCTGCAGTGCGTAGAGAACCCATCAGTGTGTATGAAGTTAGCACTGTTGCTTGACAAGTGGCTGGAGTAGGTGGCCCAATATTTCAGCTATGAGTCAATGAAGTTACATAATTCAAAGTACAGCTGTGCCATGAATGCTACCTGCTATAAACAAACTGCACTACCACGTATTTACTAGGGAGGGTAAACTGGCTCAGCTAAAATAAGAACAGGAAAAAACCTGTGTCCTGCAGCCTTACCCTGTGTAATCTCCAGCACAACCTGTCCTGGCTGAAAAGAATTAGCAGAGGACTTTTTTTCTTGAAGTCTTAATTGCTTAGATGGGAAAAAAAACAACAAAAAAACCAACAACCTATGAGAGAAACAAGTTTTTATGCAGTGTTTCGGCCAAACTTCCCAAGCTGAGCAGAGCAATAAATGTCAGGGCCCAGCTGCTTCCTTTCGTACATAAGTCCATGTGGAGACTGTGTGATTCCCTACTGATCTCCCTTTGGGGAATGCTGGCTGAGAGCATTATTTACAAAAGAAATAAAGGATGTTAGCAAACAGAGGTGGACTTTATATTCCCTCCTCATTTTCCCCTTGCCAACCCACCTACTGCTCTGGCTGCCTTCGGGGCCTTGTAAAACCACTCATCCCGTGGCCATTGGGTTCCACTGCTCTCTGGAATTACGTCCCGCATCCCACCGCTGTGTGGGAAGAAGTAGGATCCAAGTGCTTAGAGCCCAGCACACGCACTCAGCAGGCTCTGCTTGTCCTCTCACCCCATTCACGGGGACACAGTGCTGTGTCCTGTGGCTCGTCATCACTCTTGCACGTGGTGTGAGGATACAAGGGCCTCATCCCCTCTGGAGAATGCTCCAAGTTCCTCAGTGCTGTGTAAGTGGGCGACTATTAGAGAGAATTGCTTACGCAGTGCGCAGCTCCAGACATCCTGAGATTACAGTGCTTTCTGTGTTATTTTGACAATTACCTCTCATTTATATTGCAGGAGCAATCAGATGTGCTAGAAATTGTACTTTCTGGTAGGGAAGTACAGTCTCTGTCACTGGGGGACACTTTTAAAAGAGAAAGAAGGTGGAGGCTGGGGGAAAGGAAACCTCTGTCTGTCTCTTAGACAGAGAGGGAGGGAATGACAGGAGCTTCTGCACACTCTTGGAGCACACATAAAGAAATACGTGGGCAGAACTGTTAATACCGGCTTTCCTGCTTGTGGTGTTTTGGTTAGAAATCCAATTCTGGAATCGGGGAACACTTACTGGTGTAAAAGTGCTGGAGGGGAAGAGAGTTAATTGGGATAAGAGAGATAAGTTTGGTGGGAGAAAAAGAATGGAAAAGATATAGAATCATAGAATGGCTTGGGCTGGAAGGGACCTCAGAGATGATCCAGTTCCAAGCCCCAGCCATGGGCAGGATTGCCACCCACTAGATCGGGCTGCCCAGGGCCCTGTCCACCCTGGATTTGAACACCTCCAGGGATGGAGATGTAGAAGGAGAACAGTGATGTGAGCAGATGACAAGGTGCAGAGTTAGGAGGAGAGGAGCACAAAGCAGCAACAGCAATCTGGTAGTTTATGAAAAGAGTGAAAAGTAGCCAAGGTTTTAAACCTGTATGAAGATTGGGCTTAAGAGCTCTAGAGGTGTCAGAAGGAGCTGATGAGCACACAGCGAGGCACACACTGCCCAGAGTGGGACAGGTCAGGATGCGGCCACCCCTTCCCAAGCTGTTTCCCCATCAGTACCATTTCTCCAGGGCTGTTCTTTGAGTGATTGCTCATAGGGCTGTTGGTCTCGATCTGTCGGTCCATCACTCTGCTGTTCAGAAGCATGCAGAATATGGATTCAAATCCATTAGCAGTCATCCTTCATTTCAGTGAAGGAAAACCAAGTATGGGGACATGTTTGTGTTCTAAGAGGAGCTGATGCCAAGGTGGGTGTTTCTCAGGTGTAATCTTCTTTACAAATGAGCCCTTCAAAGTCATGCCTCCCTGAAGGCTGTGAGGAAACCACACCTGCTTTCCCCCAGAACACCATTCCTGACATGTAGTTTCTTCCTTACTCGCACCAGAGAGGAGACATCACCTTCACTCTTTTTACTGTTTTTTCCTGCTTTCTTTCTGCTTCACATGCACCTGTAGTCAGCTCCAGGAAGACTTTGGGGTACCCTTACCAATGCCTCCTACGCCAAACCCCCCTACCGCTCCTTCAGCCGTGTTACTGCCACCGCTGCGGTGCCAGACGGCGAGCGGGATCAGTAAAACCGATGCAGGTTTGAGGTAATGCTGTAAAACTGGGAGGAGAAGGGAGGGAGGGGCAGGGTTATTTTTAACTTGGATCAATTCCCTTACCCGCTTCGTGCTGCAACCTTGCAGCCACTCGCATCTGCTCGCAGAGCAGGCAGCGACAAGCCGGTGGCTTGGGAGCATGTGCTGCCGGCACATTCCTTGCCAGCACAGCCAGTGTCCCATCCCGTCCTCCCTGCTCTGCTCAGTCCTTGCTTTCTATTGCCGTCACCTCAGAAACGCACACTTCATCGCTCCTTCCACAGAGCTGGACCCGTTGCTCAGATGGGTCCCTACGGCATTACCCTGAGTTCTGTGATATCAGGAGGCTTTGGTAGTGCCCAGCTGCTGGAATCACACCATCACGTGTGAACGCATCTTCTTTTCCCTTCCTTTCCAGCTCGTGGCAGGAAAACGAGGGAAGCCCGACAGCACGACACGAAGGCTCAAGCATTTGACAGGCCTTAAAAAAACACTTCCAAAGTACACATTTAGTAAAATCTCATTATTTTCCGAGGTTGATTCATGGCGGTTGAATCGCCGGGACCAGCAACATTCATGTAATGCAGAAGAGCAATAAACATTACAGAAGTAAAAAAGCACAGCTCCTCTATATCACACGCCAGCTGCAGCAACACTACGCCTCAGCTGGATTTATTGTGGCGTCCTCGAGCAGAGCGAGTGGTGAAGTGCTGCCATTACTTCTGATTATGAACGGATCGGGTAAGAGCATCACGGCTATAAACACCCCATTACATCAGGGGCCACGAAGTCCAACACCTATCACAGTAATAATGCGCATTTCTTCTGTTTTTAAAATAGAGCTCTCAGGAAGAAAAGAAATAGCATTCTGGTCTGACACCTGAGAGGAAATGGGGAAGGAAATAACTGTAAGTGGCACAGCTAATAGCGGGCTATGATGTTACCCTCCGGGGAGCCAGAAGGAACTGTCCTGCACTTCAGACCGGAATTAGCCTGACTTCTTAAATGTGAATCTGAGTTAATCCTTATAAAAGTTAAAAAAGAAAGGGAGCACCCGGTCCCCGTCCTGCTACAGGAGGGCCAATGAGCTGCTGACCTGCTCCATCCCCAGGCTCCCCACAGACAAGGGACATCCCAGCCGCCCTTGCTCTCTGCTTAGGGTGGGCAAAGCTGGAGCAAGCTGCACTTTGGTACCTCTGCCAAATGTAATGGCGCCTGGAGGCCGTGGCCCAGAGGGCTCGTCCCTACACAGCTGCTCACACTGCCCTGGGAAGCTCAGCTGCTCCTCTGGCACACCCCAAGAGCGTGCCCAAGTTCCATGGCTGGAGGAGAAAGGGTGCTTGGTGCCTTCTTGTGGTTTATTTTCTTCTGATAGCAGAGGTCAAGATTCAGCCAGAAGGAGCACAGAGACCTCAGGCATCACCGATGGATCTCAGAGTGGTTTTGGAGGTAGACAGTTTTACACTCCATGCAGACACTACACTGATAGCACTGAGTAGGTGATCGATTTCCTGGAAATCACTTAGCAAATGACAGATCTGGGGAAAAAAAACGTCAACTTCCAGTGATCCACTCGCTTCATTACAGTAGAAAGGTCCTCCAACTGAAGGAGAATGTATCTGCAGAGGCCAACCTTAGCTAAATGCCTGCAACTGCAACCCCCTGACCAAGAGGCAGATTTGAGCTGAGCCTGTCTTGTTCCCGCTTAGGTGCCCTTCCACCACTCCAGTCCTGCACGACGGGCTCAGCCTTCACCCAGCCACCCACCCTGAAGGATGGAACACACCCAAGCTATGAGGTACTCCAGTTTACCCATTCTGGGCTAATGTGGCAGCTTTGCTTAAGATACGCAGCGTTACGTATGGGCTGCAGCGGAAGGCTGTTGAAACCCTTTCCCCCTTGCTTCTTTCAGACCAAGCAGGGCATTAGCACAGCTGAAGATCCAAGCTATTTTGTAGATCAAATGAATCTGTCTCAGCCTCAGTTGTACAATGAGAGACTTCTTTAATGGCAGGAAGTTGGCTGTTCCCATATTCTTCACCCAGACAAAAGTTCTGGCCACTGCTAGATGAGAAAATAGCGACAGCATTTTCTAAAGAGCCAGGGAAATAAAATCACAGAAGGAAGTGTTCTGAAGCCCTTCAATATAGCAAACTGTGTCGGCAAAGCAAAGATTACATCACCTCCAAAAACAAGGAAACAGCTCTGTGAAGGTAATTACAAAGTATGATGTAAACAGCTGGACAGGGGGATGTGTAAACACTGCGAAACCAGAATGCTGAGTGCATTATCCCAGAGAAATGAATGAGAGCATTTCAAGGCATGTGTTAATTCACCAGCTCTCACCAGTATCGCTGAGCATGAGAGGCTGAGTTTCAGTGCTGTCCTGGGAAGCTGTGAACACCAGAGCACATCCAGGTCCACCAACTCTGATGGGGAGGGATGAATCTCCAGCAAGCAGACAACAGCAGAGAGCAGGCAGGGCACGAAGCTGCATCTTGAGCCAGTTCTGGTATACCTCAAAGCCACAATTTGAGTTGCTTTGATTAAGCCCCTGTGTACAGACAGGAAGCTGAGAATCAAGTGAGGTTTGGTGCCTTTCTCAAGGAGGTAACTACAGACTATTTTCATTTAGGCTGTAGAGTTACCAGGTTCAAATTTCAGCCCTTTTCTCTTTTCAGATCTGGCTACCTAAAGGAGTTTACTCTGCAGTGTGCTGTTTCAGTGCAATTACATCACAGACACCGGCAGGTAGGAGCAATCTGCAAATGGACACACAGCTTTTACTTTATGAGTCATTATTTCCACTGGGGTAAAGGGAAGGAGGACACTTCAGCAGGACACAGATGATGCCACGAGCTGTGATCCCACATCACCATAGGGTGCTGCTGGTCTGTGGGATCACTCCTGTGGTACACGGTGGGGTAGGCAAAAAAGCATAGCCAGAAGCCACTGATTTCCTTTTAGATGCTCACCCTATTAAACCCTTATGATTCACTTTTTGGGAGTAGCTGGTACCATTTTTTGAGTTCCAAAACAAATCACTGTGAACAAAGCAGCTCTCCCTGTGGCAGTTGGACTGGTCATAGTGCATATGTGGCAACCAGAGCGAGTATATGCAGTACATCAGGGCCAGACAGCTGCAGGGGTTTGAGCCAGCCACAACACTCCCACACCATTTGGCTGCCTATGTTCTGCTTTCCTCTTTCTCACCTGCCACGATGCCAAAAGAACGAGGGTGTGAATGAGGAACAGAGGAGTTCAATATGGCTGGGCAAGGTGCTCTCCTGGAGGAACTGTCCAAGCATCCTCCCCCCTGTCCCTGCGCTTTCCACGGGGGCTGCTTGCAGGTGAGATGGGCACCTTTCCACAAGTGGTTCACCTGAGAGCCATCACATCAGCCCACCCAGGTGAGATGACCTGCTCCAGGCAGTTATCACCATCCAGAGCAAAATGTGAAAGTCCCCAAGTCTCAGGGTATTGTCAGTGCCATGCGTGAGGGTCTTCAGTTTCATTGGCTTCGCTGGCAGCACAACCCTGTTGTTATCCCTGAACCAAGGCTCGGGGTTGCTAAATACACTTGGAGGCAACTCTAGCCTAGGTGGTGCAGACTGCTCAATGTGGGGTCAATCCTGCTCACTTGTGCCAGTCCTATCTCCAGCCACACCGCAGGTGGTACCTCAAGCCCTACAGCTTCCTAATAAAACTTCATCTAGGAGTTCTCTGCCCTGCTTCAGGGCTTGTGAAGAGCTCACAAAATGCCAGAGCTCTCGGTCTTTACATTCTATACAATTCCCCAGCTTGCTGGCTGCCTTTACCACTGAATAAAAGGCGGGCTGCCATCACACTGCCATTAGCAGTGCTGGGATTTCTCCTTTTGTTTCTCCTGTCCACAGGACCCTTAGAAGTCTCCCTTACAGCCCACATCACACCTCCAGCAGCGGCAGTCTCCCGTGCATGCGTCAGACAGGCCTCCTACACCTGGGCTGAGAGCAGCAACCCACACAGGCCTGACACAATGCCTGGGATGTGTGTCGTGATTCGCAGCACACAGCCTCACTGATGCAGTGGCATGACCTGCTGAGCTGTGTGGGACATTTGCTCTGTGATGAGGTGCGAGTTCTGCGCGCTCGGCAAACCTTTATTAATTTTAAACAGAACGGTGGGTGTCAGTGAACTGTGGGAGATCTGTCAGCGTTTGTTAACACTCTCTGCATTCCTCTATTAATTTTTCATACAGTCATGGATGCGTGTCTGCTCAGGGGAAACATCAACAGCAGGACAGCATGTTTCCCCACAGGGCCCCGTGCT
>PPHD01020270.1:0-13721 GCA_002909625.1 Bambusicola thoracicus
TACAAATTAACTTCTAAAATTCAGTCAAAAAGAGATAAATAAAAAAATAAAGAAACAAAAAAGGAAAGGTATTAATTTCCACTGTTGGTAGGAAGAAGAACGGACAAAAGGGAATTTTACATTTTCTGAACGTGTGGAAGACCATTAGACCTTTTGGTTATAGAAATGTAGAGCAGACTATCTGGGCAGAGATGGTGTAAGGTAAGTATATATAAGTATATATTTACATATGCTGTCAAATGCTTCTAGTAGAGCATTTTCATGTGATGGTTGGAAAAGCTGCCTGTGTAGACATAATGTTATTAAACTAGCAAGTAACCTCTTTCCCTTCATTTTCTGCAACTATAGCACAGAATTCTCTTTTCTGAAACAAACTCAGTCGAAATAATGGTGCTGAAGACGCCCACCTCCACCACCCCTGCTGTATGTAGTTAATTTGCATCCCAAATACCTTACTAGGAGTTTACCGGTAATTGGTAGATGGGTAATCTACCTATTAATTTCTTCATTTCTAGCCAGTCTCTAGTTAATAATCAATAGTCCTCTTTTCTTCTGAGGTAATGGCTTTGACATCTTGGCCTTTGTGCAGTGTTAAAATAACATTGATTGTTATCATTATCATATGTCCTTGATATACTGTATAAGGGTGAGGATATCAGTCTTACTGTACAGGAACACCTAATGAACCTGGAAGAATAATTGAGATTGGCTAAAGAAGTATACACGATTTCCTGGTCAAAGTTGTGTGTGGGAGAATTAATCAAATGTTGTATATTAGTGGGAGTGCTGCTCCAAAAGTAATGCCCCCTGTTTTATTATGTTGCCCGCAGTGTCAGCGCTGAGTCTTGGTGGTATGGCACATGTATGGTGTCTGATATGGAAGTGCATATGAGGCAATGTCACTGAATTGCTCCATGCTGAGAAAATGGCACCCATTGAATTTTATCACTGCTTGCTGAATGTTTATGGGGACTTAACAGTGCATGTGAGCACAATGAGGCAGTGGGTGGTGTGTTTCAGCACTGGTGACAGTGACAGTGTGTCACCTCCACTACTGCAGTTTTACAAACATGGCATGTAGGCTCTTGCTCATGACTAGTGAAAATTCATAGCTAATGGTGATGAGTATGTTGAAAAATAGTGCTTTGTGGCTGAGAGTTTGCATTTGTTATTTTGCTCTTTGTATCTGTTGTAGTTTCCATGGAACCAAATAGGAGGCATTAGTTTCAGACCTAAGTACCATCTCCAACTCTAGATTGAATATAATCTCCATAAAAGTATATGGATAATATGTGAAAGTTCTGTGTAAACATTCTGTATCAAAGGACCAGGTTAGAAGCAGAGCTTTGTTTATCTTCTTAATATAGTGAACATTATAGAACACTAGATGTTCCTCACCGTAGCTTGATTTCTCACTGAGTCATGATTTCTCCTTTTGAGATTACAGTGAACCCATAGCAGTTTTAGCATGAGAGTGTTTGAATTACACATGGACTATATATAGTAACTGAGTTAACATTTTTTGTTTCTACTATTTTCTGTTAGTCACAGTCTTTTGAGTCTACTATTTTCCACAGTCACTAGAGCTTCAAAACTCCTATCTGTTGCAGTAGCTTCTTTTTTCTTCCTGTGAGAAATCAAAATAGTAATTGTGTCTTCCTGGTCTCTTTAAGTAGACTCGAGGACGATTTTTCATCAGTGACATACAGACCAGAGCATGTCTATATTTGGATCTTTTGACTAAGGTACAGTGTCTAATTTCAAAAATAATGGCACTGTAGATCTCATTTTACTGTTCTTCCATAATAATAAGATCTTCATCTGCTTCCAGAATTTATACTCTGCTATTAAATAAGGAAAATCTTTTGTACAGTACATGTAAAATTACATCACTCTCAAGACATCATTTAAAAAAGAAAAAAAATCAGTTGTCTTATGCTTACCTTAAAAATTAGAATGAGCTAAACTTTAAAATTATATTGCAAAATGCTGGTATCCACAAGCAAGTTTTCCACACCAGCCTATAGAAACCTAACTTTGTCTACGTCACAGACTTAGTTATGGTTGATATTTTTGTGTTTGGAATATCAATTTCAAGAACAAGGTTTGTAGAAATAATAAAAAATAATGTAAAATAGCATTAAAAAAGTCTTGTGAATTCTGTTGAAGTAGATTATGAGAATTCGTGCCTTTGTTTGGGAACAATCTCCAAGTACAATTTGTTTTGTTCATGGAAGCAGAGGAATTTTAACCCTCTTTTTTTTTTTTTTTTTTTTTTTTTTTGAGAATTGATAGATACCTTTATAATTATAACCACCTGCATTATGTCAGCTCATGTTCCCTACCCCAAGATCAGGAGCCGATTTATTCAAGAAACGAGAGTGTGCATATTATGTCTGAGCTCCTTTGTTGCAATGTGACCTCTGGACTGTGTCTGGCAGTGTGGATGAGACATGAGCGGGAAGGTCAGAGGAGGACCTGGTCAGGTCAGTGGGTGCCTGGTGAACAAAATGTGTCCGTACTTCACAAAATCCTAAACCTGAGTATAGTTTTTTAATTTTATGTTCTGTAATTTGTATATGTATATAAAGTACAGCTTACTGTTTAAAAATACTGAACCAATTTTTATTGAGTGTGCAGAGTAATATCTTATATGTGGGCTGAGTTATCAGTCTGCTTATGGTCTGCTTTTCTCATTTGCGTGGCACTCCTCTACAGAAATGAGTTACAATAGCTATCTTCTGTGCTCCTTTCCTGCTTGTCATAAGAGGGACAGATTCTTAATTGCCATTAGATTATTTTAAAACTCAAAAATATTCCATTTAATGCTTAAGCATTTTGTACAAGAGTTTTGTAAAGTCTGGACACATGGAAAGTGTTTAATGTTAAAATATAAGACACTTGAACCTCTTTCTTCAAACAACATTTTGGCTTTCAAAAGGAAATAAATAACGAGATTCTTAGCACTTGGTTTTGAGTCTTCTCAGTGCTATTTATAAGGGGAGCGAGAGCAGCTATTGTTATCTTTATGAATATTTGGCACTGTGTGGCCCTGATATACATTTGTGTCCGTTCAAAGAATCACTGAATGTCTAGTGAACAAAGAAACGGGTCTCAGGGCATGAATGTTATCCTGAAGAAACTAAAAGATACAAGCCTTGTCACTTCTTGTCTCATTTTCATTAAGAAAATCGTGTGGTTTAGCTTTAGGGGGGTGGTGATGAATCAACCATGTGACTAAAGGCAGGTGGCCATCTTAAAGCAGCTCTTATCCCTACTAAAAATACGAACAAAAAGAGTGAGATGAAGGGTTTTCAGTTCCATAAAATGTTTGCTCACTGGCCTGCCACGAGGTAAATATTTTTACAAACACGTTATTTACTACAAGGGAAGCTTTTCCCTGAGAACACAGATAAAGGCGCTTGCTGTGGGAGCTTTCTGGCCACTGCAGGCCCCACTGTCATTCCTTGGGTACTTCCTGTCAGTCTGACTAAACTCTGTCATCCTTCAACCCAGTTTAAATTAACAGGTAATTTGTAAATGTCACTTCAGGTTAGGCCACTCATTTTGTTTCTACTCTACCAATGCAAAGTCTAGGACTAATTTTTCTTGTCTTCTTTTAATAGGATTTTCATTTATAAATAGAATTATGTTCTGAAAATAAATTACAGTAAGTGATGCACAGAACTGGTAGCAGCAGCACTTTCATAGAATTTCAAGCACCTACATCAGAAGAGATTAATAAAAACACTTCAAAGGCTAAATTCTATTTAAGCAGAAGACAGCTTTTGGTTAATATTTAATCTGAGTAACTGAGATCTTGGTTGAAAATATAATTTTTTAATATCTAAATTAATTTGCAAAACAAAACCATTAATTTTGCCTGAGAGCTTTCATAGTGCAAAAGTTTCGGTAATTTATTAAAAAAAAAAAAAGTTAAAAATGCATTTCTGTAGTAAAAGTCCCTATTTTAATATGGAATTTATTTCTAATTTATTTATATTCCTTTCAAATATATTATATTTGATCAGCAATATTGCTTTAAGTCTATACTTTTAAAATGAATGCTGATGTGCTGTATTGAATAAGAAAAGCATTCAGATTTTTCATGAGACTTTTTATTTTTAACGAGAGATTGCCTTTAGTTTCAGTGTTAACAAATAAGCATCACCTATTTCTTAAAGCACACTATACATCTGAAACAAGTGCAATTTCACTATAATAGAGGCATTGTGAAAGGAACTGATGTAATACTTTGGTATGCTATTTTTCAAAAACATTGTTTTTGAAGTGTTGTGGTTACCACATTTGCTTTGATTGTTCACCTTCTAGCAGCCTCATACCCAAGTGAGCAGGGAAAGCTGTTTACACAATGACACTGTTGTGCCTCTCTTCTGCTCCCTGGTGCTAGGAAGCATCTTCTCTTCCCTGCACCCCTTAAGGAAACATTGTGTCTTTCCAGCAAAGAGCAGCACTTGGTTCATGTGTGGAAAGAAATCTTAAAAACCTTCTGGTCCATTTAAAACATTTCTGGGCTTAGGCAGGGCCTTGACTCTCTCTGCATAGCAGGAGCCATTTTTAAGCCACTCTTGGCATCAGTAGTACGCTAACTCTGCTGTGGGCAGTGCAGGCCAAAGTCCAGTTCTTTGATTTCATTAACCTTCCTACACGTTCATTTTACGGTCTTTTGCTGTCCTCCCACTCATTCTGTTACTGCACACTCCCATTCCTGCTATTTTAATTTTCCTCTCATTCTTTCCTTGAAGCATTTATCTGCATTTTTGTAACACCTTTTCTTTTTATAAATTAATATGTCAATAAGATCATTATCCTTGAAACTAAGTATTGGTGATGAGATCAAAGCTGAAAGGGAGTAAGAATTCAGGACATCCTAGGAACTGCTCATGTGTGTTTTAGTGACAGGTCAAATGCTATGGAATTTGGGGGAGGAAGGAATAAATAACATTGTGATAATTAGCAAACAATGCAAAATAAATATTGCAGAGTCTAAATTGTTGATGTGTTTCGCTCATGAGTAGTCTGGCAATTGCTAAAACTTTGTTGGTTACTTTGCTGTGATGATTCCACTGCTTCTCAGATTTGCCAGGCTGTCCTGGTAATTGATGTGATTGCAGAGAGCAGAGCGAGAGGATGTGCAGAACCAAAGGAGACAGTTCTCCTCATTTGAGATCAAGCTTAGATGTCCTACTTTGATTTGGTCCTCTTAAAACTTATCATGAAACATTATGCACAGTTTCTCCTCACTGCTCTCTTCATATGTCAAGAGCCAGCAGATTTTCTTGGGTGAATATAAGTTTGTCCTGATTAACTTTGAAGGCAATTAAATGTGAAGCTGGTAAGTAGTGGAAAACTCTTTGTGCAGCAGAGATCCCTAGTTGCTTCTTTTGATACTGTATGTAATACAGCCACCATGCAATGGCAGATGACTGACGTGTTCTTTTTTCCTATATGAAATTATTCCCTGAATAGTGAAGTAGAAGCAAGGATTCTTCTCAGTGGCTTGGTAACCAGAAATTCAAGAACTAGACAAAAAAGTTTTAGCATGGGCCTCCAGTGATGAGTGATTTTATTGTCTGCTGCACTGGTAATTAACATAGAAGAGATACCTACATGGGAGGCTGCAATATAATATGACACATGTTAACTAACTCTCAGTTAAAAAGCTGGATCCTATCAGTTGTCTTCTGTGCATTTGTGCTTCAAGGCTCCACTCAGACAATATTTTTATTGTTTAAAACCATGTATCTGCATGTATCCTCTAAACTTTGTGTCCCTTATCATTTAAACTTCATGTATCCATGTAAACTTTAAGCATAACAAAAATTACTTATGGTGTCATTGTAAAAACTACTTCAGACGGTTTAGAAATGGTGTTTTGGTGATGTAAGCAATATCAGAAACCACTACAAAATGTTACTGAAAAAAACAATTTTCATTGTGCATTAGTACTGACTTATTGTCAGAAACATAACTTTTCTATATAAATATTAACTATTTTGTTAATAGTTAACATTTAAGGTGTTTCTTTATTCTGAATGGCAAATTAGCATTCATGCAGGGTGAGCCTGGAACTTGAAAAGAGAGTTGTGATGTATTTAGTACTAACTGAAGTGTCCCCACCATGAATTCATTATAATTACTAGGAATGCATGTCTAGTTGGAATATTTTCTTGTACTTCAGTGGATTTCAGCTGTAACTGCAGCATCAGTCCAATTTTCCAGATAGCTTATTATGGTTTCACTAGGTGATCAGCTCAGGTTTGTTACATTTTCTCTCTGTATAACATACAAAAGACTTTGTGGTGAAGCAGTCTGGTTTAAATGGCTTTAATGTGAATCAGTATAAGGGAGTATGATTAAACTAAGGAAACTGACCTTTATGTGAACCAATTCTGGTGTTCATGAAATTTGAACTAACTCTCAGTTCTAGGAAGACTGTGAAACAGCTAACACTCTGAAATGCTGACAAAAAGGAATCCACAGTGATATAAATGCCTGTCTGCCTGTCTGACCATCAAAATTAAAGCAGAGAAGTAGAAATTTATTGCCAACTGTCCCAGAGAAAAATATGTGAGATAGATGTGCACTGCTTTCTCCAGGATGACATCTGGAGGAGCACTTATTGTCTATCAAAGTTATTGCAAAAAGAACTGCTGTGTCAGTTGCCCTAATTCCACCTAAATACTTGGGGATTCTTTCAGCAATTAACTGTGAGGTGCTTTGGATGATTCTTTGAGGTGTTTGGGTTCACTCTGCTTCAAAAATTCAAAAAAAGGAAAATAGGATACAGATTTATCTTTTCGTTTTCTTCCCATTTTTCATCTTATTTTTGTTTATGTGAGAAGGTCAGATAAGAGAGAAAGCTCCCTGGAGGCCTATTTGTGAGGCCATTACATAGTTCATTATTAGAACAAAAAACCTGGTATTTCTGAAGTGTTGTCTTTGATCCTCCACTTTACAGGCAGGAGATTAAGCAAAAATTCAGATTATTATTTTACTAATTCAAGAATCTACCTTTTTAAGCCTGGAGTTTTCTTTCCATTATAAATAATCTAGGTAATATGTTTCTTTATGCAGAAGATGTGGTTATTTCAAGGAACTGCATCATACAACATTTGAAGCACACTTGAATACAGGAATCATTCTACTCTAAGGAAAACATAGGCCAAGATTATCTCAAGTTTGATATGTAGTATCACTGTGATTTGAAGCATTCAGTTCAGCAAATAGCTAACAGTTGAAACAGATGAGGGCAATCTTCCTCAAAGCTGTTGCATTAGACTGAGACAAGATGGCATTCTTGTAAAAATGAAAGTTTATCTTTGCAAGCAGGAGTGCTATAGTTTGACTATTTTTCAATTAAAAGTTGGATTCCATAGTGCATTCAATCTGTCACAGTGAAAAATGTAGGCTGATTGGTAATAATACTGCTCTATAATTATTACCATTATACAGTCCAGATGTCTCATGAGAGCGTGATCCCTTGATTCTATTTGGTTTTGTACAGACTGTAGAAGAAGCAATTCCTGAGCTGTAAGGCCAGTACACTAAAGTGTAAGTCTCATGAAAGTAAATTCAGGAAGCTTTTCCGTAGTGGTTATTGATGGTGTTGCTGAAAGCAATCTGTCACGCTGAGAGCTACCTCCTCTTAGGCTTACGTTGCATGCTTGTTTTCTTACTTTGACATTTCAGGTGTTGAACAGCTGAGTGGACTTTCTTGTTAAAGAAGATGATTTTTCAAAATCAAATTCTTTTTACATTATTTTGTTAAATTAATAGAGATTTTAGTGGAAATAAAAATGTCATATACCAAATTGTTGAAATAAATTCATGTTTTTAAAATAAATAATTTTCAAAACCCTCTTCAAAATATTCTTAATGCAATTTTAGAGTGAAATAACTACTTCGAGGTGCCTGTGGTAAAAGATTTAGCACTTTTTTTTTTCCCCAGGGATTTATTAATTGTGGATTGAGGAGGAATAGAAATTGGTGTAGACAGGTGTTCTCTCACAGCATCATCCCCCTTAGTGGGCTGATGACAATTGAATGCCTGTAACAGGAGGTAAAATTCAATTGTAAATGTTTCTTCTCCAGCCAGATGACTCATAAAGGTGTAAAACATATATATCTTTGTCAGACCATCTGTCTGTCTGCTAGCAGCACAACAATTGACACTCTTGCTATATTAGCCACAATCTAGACAGCAAGTATTGATGAGAAGACATTGTTTTCTGTTGTTAATTGTACTAATTAGATTGAAAATTTCCATTTTGTTTCAGAAGTTTTCTGAAAGTGTTCAGCTTTTTGAAAGAATAAGATGAGGTCTATGCAGGATATTGTTTCTTTGCTCTCAGGTCAGCTGGCAAAAGTTTGTGTTGTGAGCACAGGGCCCAGGCTTCCTTACTGCCTTCGCAACCTGTACAATGCCAGCATGATTGCTTGCACTGGGTTTTTTTTTTGTTTGTTTTTTGTTTTGCTTCTGCATAGATCTTCTTGGTTTGGAAACCTGTGAAGTTACACACACACATGCACACACGCACACAGCTGAGTACCTGACTCAAGTCCCTTCTGCATGTATGTTATGACAGAGCTTTTATTTTCAGGAGTTCATACTTTTCCAAGAGACTCTCCATCAGTGTGCAGTGAGCTTGTGTTTAGAGTCATGCAATGATGGATGCTGTTTTCCATCGAATTATCTGCCTCATATGTTGCATAGGCTGCAACATCTGTAATCAAAATTCCTCTATGTAATGGTAATTGAATGTTCTGCTGGAAAACTGGATACTTATGATGTCTGCTAAGCTGTAGAAATCTTTTTTAAAAGCAGGGCAAGTGAGGCCTACAGTGAATGCAAAAAAGCTCGCATTCCTCCTGCCCCAATTGTTCCTGGGACAGGGAAGCCGGGAAGGAGCCAAGGGGAGACAGGCCTGCTGTGGACTGCTTCTGTCCTGAAATGGGCTGGGTTTTGCATGAGGTCCTTTATGATGTTTAACTGGCATTTCTGCCAAGAGAGACTTGTGTCTTTGAAGGACACAGATTGGAAACTGGAGGACTGTTACTGAGGAAATCCACAGAAGCCCAGGCCTGCTAATGGGCTGCGTGCACCAATGAGGGCAGGGAGGGAGGGGAGATAATGGTGATCCTAGCCTAAAGTAGGTCTCCCATCCAGATGTAGTCACGTGAAATCTCTGTGGGAGAGTGTGTTTATCCGTCGTTACTTTGTGGTGTTCTCAGGCATGAAACAGCAGAGGCTGCAGGTAGGAATCCCAGAGTCAGCTCATGCATCTGTCAGTGAGGTGAGGAGAACTGCGGGCCATGGCTGGGCAGAGGGGCAGTGCCAGAACAGCTGAAGGATAGCATCCATTCCCCTGCCCTGATCCAGTCTGACCTGGGTCCTGCTACAACAGCAACAACAAGGGATTGCAAACTATGAGCTGGAGGGGAAAGCAACCTACTTGGCTCTGCAGGGGAAGAAAAAGTGTGGAAGGTGTGAAGTTACCATCATCTGTTCTACCTTTAATGAAAGTCAGGGTTGTTAAACTGCAGCTTTGCAAGCAGAGAAAATATGTTTTTGATTTTAGCATCAGAGAACTTTGTAATTATCTTTAGTTTCATTGTGATGGCTTGTGTTTTTGCTGTAATCCCCATAAATGTAAACTCAACCGGTGCTGCTGCCGGTAGCAACAGTACTGCATTTGCGTCAGCTGACCTGGAAGAACTGTATTTTCATTACCCCACAGAGGTATGCTCTGATTTATTGAAGCACTTGGTAACTTCAACAGGTCAATAGGAAATAGACTTAAACAAATACTGTGTTGCATAATGCTTAACTGTAAGGAGAAGCAGAGTTAGGCATCTCAGAAGACCCCAAGATGTGCAGGTATTTTTAACCTTATTAGCTCTGTGCCTCATCTTCCCACCTGTAAAATAGTTTACAATTAAATGAATCAAAGGGATGTTCTGAAAATAAATTCATTAATGTTTGTGAAATGTTCAGATAGCATACCGTGGAGAGTAATAGAGTGTCTCAAGTAAATGAAAATCTCTTGTTCTGTAGAATGCAGTTTGAAGAAAGGATGCTTTGAAGAAGTAGGACTCTGAGCAGTGAGGAGAAAAAAAAAAAAAAAAAAGAATACTTCACAACAACTTCAAGTAGAAAACTAATTTTAAGAATATTTTGTCTTTCTTAGTCTGGACTGCATTAGCCGTGCAGACAGCAAGCCTATGAAAGGAAAGAACAAGATAACTTGCTTGTCGGGATCCCTCCATTGTTTTTCCTGAACAGTTCTTATTCTGTATTGGGACCTTACATATTTCCTTCGTATCAAAAAATGCTTCAAATTGTGCCAGCTTTGTGGCTGTATGCTCTGGAGAAGCATATTAAATCCAAGAGTCATACTCTGTCCCTGGAGCAGAGACGGCACTGTGAGCCTTCATCCTTTGCTGATGGCAGCTGTGAGGTGGAATGGGTGAGAGTACCTTTCAGGTGACAACATAGCTGGTGTTTCTTAACAAAGCCTTGCATTTTCCCTGAATAAATGAGGGAAGGTGATGGCACATCATAGTCATTTTTATGCCAACTTAAAGTACTCTTTTTAAATGGCTCCCCTTGGGGTTTTGACCATGAAAACCTACTCTTAAAGATAACTTGATTAATAAAGCAAGGGCATAAGCTGTTAAAAGGCAAGTTATCTATCAGTTTGATCCAGGTAGATGCATTTAAATAGACATGAGAGGCAGCATTCGACAAAACAAAACAAAACTTCATTTATATCCTTGTGTCCTCCTGTGGGTTTTAAATGAAATTAGGGAAGAAATGTATTGGATTGTATTTCTCACATTTAACTGTGTTAAGCCTATGCAGTTGCATTTACGTTTTGTATTGGACTTTACTGATTTGTGCTACTGTACTGTTATTAAAATATCATATTTAAACAGATAAAGAGATCAGATTAGGCTATTTAGTCTTCCTGACACATAATGAAACACCCTAGAATTTTAGATGGAAGACTGAAAATCCAGGTGATTTGATTTGTGAAGTGATGAAAAAGAGTCTTACCCCGTCAAAGTCTATGCTGAATAAAAGCAGCTCAAAGGGATAAAGTATGCAGAGAGCACAGCACAGCTGAGCAAATGTTGGGCACGGGAGCCTGATATCCATTGGCTTAAGGTCCACAGCTTTACGTGCGGGAAATGCTTATAGCTGGATTGCCTGGAGAAGCCCTACAAGTGCACCCAGAGCAAGGTAAGGCTTGTACTCACTGAACTGAACCTATTCTGGGACTACCTTGTGTGCTCTCAGAAGGGTCTAGCTAATCAGTGTATTCATAGCTGTGAGAAATTTGGTAACTTCACTGAAAACATTATCTGATTACATTTCACTGGTCATTTCAAGTGAGTAGACTCCAATCTCATGCATGTTATGAGAGCTGCCTGTGAAGCAGCTAGTTGTGAGAAATATGTCATCTGTGTAAGAAAACTACCACCGTTCAAGACTAAAATACCATACTGCATTAGCCAATTTGTTCCAGGAGCTTCTCTTTCTAATTTGTTGCTAGCCCATGCTCAGTAGATGCAAACTACTGCCTAGTCTGGTCTCCTGAAGCACAAGTATGTATCTGGAAAGAACAACTTGTATCAGCTGGGCAGGTATAATTAAAGTTTTAGGCTTACTTTATACCTAGGTGGAGACTTTGAAAGACTTAAGGGAATTTAGTGCTAATCCAAATCTAGTATCATCCAACCGACGGCATGATGGGCAGCACAGAACAGTAATTGGAAGGGCATTGGAGGGGGACTTTGAGAGATTACAGAAGAGAGAGAAGAGAGGATTAGACAAGCACAGGAATAAGTACAGCAACTTCAGAAAATTACCTAATGCAATGCAGTTCTTGTATCTTTATGATATTCAGGATTCTAGGCTTGTCAGAGAGTACAATACTACACACCTTTCAGTTCTGTTATAGAAATCTGCATCTGAGAATGCAAACTGTCAAAGCCTTTACAAACTAAAAGAAGCAGCTTAGGAAGATATAGGCAGTTCATCTGACAATGTCTCCTGTTAATCTTGCCACATATTAAATTATCTCTCCTTATCTTCAGATCTACAAAAGCAAGAAAAATGATTAAAACTCAGGATACTCTTCCTCACATCGCACAGCATATGACCTCACAGATGTTGGGCCCGTGATCTATATGCACCCGCAGATATTGCTTTATGTTCAGATAGCCTCTTCGAAAGGCTTTGTTTGGGAAAGTTCCCATGCATTTGAATGGCATCTTCCAGTGCCAGGTAGTTCCTCTTTGTCTTGTCATACAGTCATTTATTCCAACGAGTACTCAGGAGCTACAGTTAGAGATTAAAGCAAGCTACAAGTATGTGAATCCTCTTTTTTTTTATTTTTTTAATTTTTTTTTACTTTCCCTCCATCATCTTTCCTAATGTTGCTTTCACAATTATTTTTGGCTCCTCACAGTTCTGCTTTCCCTCACTTTAGTTTTACTAGTGTTTTTTCTCTTTGATTCTAGCCCTGCAAGCCATTTGATCACTACTGCTGTTTTAGAATGAATCTTTGTACTGTTCTTTCACTGCCAGCCTTCTCATTTCTACCTGATGGTTAGTCATATTTTGTAGCCATAGTATGAGTAGAATTTGGCAGGCAGCAGAACACTAGTCTCAAGGACCAGTCTCTGCCCAGAGAGAAAGCATGGCAAGTATGACCTCCTGATATTTAAGTCAGAAAAGGCAGATTTTAAAATTAAATGTTGTTTTGCAGGGTAAGTCAAGGGAACTTGTGCCTGAGTATGAAGTATAGGACATATTTTATTCTTCTGATTTTATTCATTATTATAATTTTAAGGAGCAATTGCGGATGAAAAATGGTTTCACTTTAGTTTATCTGTGAAGGCAGAAGGAAATCTGGGATTTTCTGGTAACTCTTGTTTGGGAAGAAACTGAGACAGGTAATTCTGTGAAGGCATCACTCAACCAGAAACTCTTCCACCTTACCAACCCCTTGTAGCATCATTGCACGGAGAACTCTCTAGGCTTTTTTTGTTGTCGTTGTTGCATTGATGACTGCATACACAAAAAAAATGTCCTTCTCATTTCTTTCACTTCACATTGCTTTCAACGAAGATCCAGTGAAGCCACTTTTTTAGGTCAGTTTCTTTTCTGGACTCATCATTGCATTTGGTATGACTCTTTCTGATATCTAAGTAAGCGTAAGGAATTATGCCAAAAAGACATGCATTTTTTTCTTTACAGTGTCCTATCTTTTTTGCCTTTCAATGCTACCACATTTTATGGATATCTTTCTATTCCACATGCACCTTCAACCTCATAGAACCTGCAGAACTGATTACTCAGCCAGAAGCATGTTTCCAGTAAATGTTTCTTTTCTGTTTTCTATCTTCTTTTGTGTGCACTTCTCTCACATCCTGGCCAAACTAAAATGAAGCAAAATAAAAAGAAAATCATGACATTATAGAACAGCCAAGGTTCAAAGAGACTTTGAAAATGAGTGAAGGCTTACATGTTTCAGTTTGTATTTATTGCAATATTTTAAAAAATAACAATCTCAGTCTGTCCCATGGCTGAATAAAAATGGTTCAGACTGGGCATATTTTCAGAATAAAAAGCCTACTAATAATAAATCTACTGTCATGTCAGTAAATATCACATCTGCATAAGCCATCAG
>PPHD01020272.1:0-13720 GCA_002909625.1 Bambusicola thoracicus
TTGAATCATCACCATACAGTGGAAATGAATAGTTGAATGGATGGAGAAACACTAATAATTATTAGAAGTAAATATAAATATAAGTTACTAATTAAAGTGTATTTTTCTATGTTAACGTATTACTGCTACCCATTTAAGATTTTCATTTTTTTATTAGAACACTTACGTCTTCTGTAAATGGAAATAATAAGAGAATGCTCCTATATTTCAGTGCTACACCATAAGAAATTCTGTTATAATAACTGTAGGATTACACACTGGACCACTAACATCTTTCAAGCCATGGCAACAGCTCTTGATTTGTTTTTCAGTCCAGAAAAACACTGGCAATCCTCTTATCACCAAGATTTCAACTCTTGAAAATTCAATGAAACAAATGCACAGACAGGAAAATAAACAAAACAAGACAAAAACAGATAAACAAACAGACAAATTGGGTCTGGAGACAGAAAGACATCTTCCAATTACTTTCACCATAGCATGTGAGAAATACATATAATTAGGTTTTCTTCTCATCCATCCTTCTGTAAGAGTTAGAGCTTTGTGGGATTACATAAACAACAGTCATTGTTTACAGTTTGCATTGCTATAAAATTTTTTAACGAAGATGAAGATTAGCACTGCCATGCTCTGCTCTCATTACAGACATATTTGGAGCACACGGGGGAGACGGAAGCGCTGTAAGGCACCAACAGGATGGCTTAGCTCCATTTCACACCACTTAATCACAGATTACAAATAGCAGGGGACAAGAAATAACTCTTTTCCTACTCCTAAACATTATGGTATTTGTTTCTAAGCATGTTTTTTCTTTGGAGGACATAGCTAATTTAACATGCTTATTAAGACAAAGGGATGAGTTTTATCCTATTTTTAATTGGGTTATATCAAACTTTGATGGGAGTTATGTGTTCATGGGTTTTCACTACAGAACAATTAATTAAATTTACCATTTCCGTCCTGTTAACGAATTCACTAAGCTTTATTAATATCTCAGCAACCATACATACAAAATCACAGAATGCCTTGGATTGGAAGGGACCTCAAAGATCATCAAGCACCAACCCCCCTGCCTCAGGTAGGGCCACCAAACTCCACATTTAATACTATACCAGGCTGCCCAGGGCCCCATCCAACCTGGCCTTGAACACCTCCAGTGACAGGGCATCCACAGCTTCTCTGGGCAGCTGTTCCAGCACCTCACCACTCTCACAGTAAAGAACTTCCTCCTGACATTCAATCTAACCTAACCTTTCTCTGCTTCATGGACAAAAGTCCATGAAGAGTAAATATTAGAGA
Source organism: Bambusicola thoracicus (assembly GCA_002909625.1). Taxonomy (NCBI): domain Eukaryota; kingdom Metazoa; phylum Chordata; class Aves; order Galliformes; family Phasianidae; genus Bambusicola; species Bambusicola thoracicus. The sequence continues at coordinate 1,300 of PPHD01020272.1, forward strand.
TGTATAGTTCTACTTCTCGTTAAATTTCTGTAGTACTGACCGAATGCAAACATTTGGAATCACAACAGAGGGACAACATGGTGCTGCAGGCTTTGGCATTATCCAACGCAGCCCCATGGTGCAGGGGAAAATTCAGAGCCATCGAAGAGGCATAGAACTACTCGCCAATTGTATACACAAAGAAAGTCCATTAATACTAAAAATACACATCTGGCATGTCCTCTTCTGATCTTCATTTGGGATACATGAAAATGTAACTGCATTTGACACAAACTAATGAGTTCCAGCAGCTCTTCTGTTCAGTTTAAATGTTCTAAGCACTTTACAGATTTTACGGTGCCTTAATACAAAATTTACTTTAGCATTTGGTGAAGATTTTAGCTGCTAACATTTGAGTTTAGTCAGGTTGTGAAGTCTTAGGAACACGTGCAGTGTCCTGTGAATGCTGATGAATGGATTTTAGATCAGAATAACAAGGATTTGGAAAATAATAACATTCTGTTTGACAAAAGATAGTATTAAATTATCAGTGATCGACTTCTTCAGTGTGCATGCTTGCTGGAAATAGTTTGCCTGATTTATTTTTGATGATCTAACCAAACTCCCTTTAGAGCCAGGGGAAATGTTACCTTTATTTTAGAGTCTTAAACAATAATTAGAGAGATTCCCTTATTTTCCTAACATAAGTGGTCTACTTCCCTTTTAAACCTTGAGTTTTTCCTTCGCATTCATTCCTAATAAACAAACATTTGTAATCTTAACCTACAGAAATTTGAAAGAAAGTAATAACTGTACTAGCCATCATTAACAAATACATAACAGTGGTTTGACATCAAACTTCAAAGAAAATAATAAATTAAAATGTCCTTTGATAGTGTTGTGTTTTAAAACAAGAGCATAAAATATTGTTTCCTGCAAAATCAAAACTATGTATAAGGAATAGTATTTAAATAAATAGTAGGATGCACACTTCGTTCATTTCCATTTGAATGGGGATAATTCCTACTTGTTTAAAAAAAACCCAATTATATAAATGTCACTTCACTGAGAAATGATTTCTGATCTCTGGTATAATCTAACTATAAGTCCTAATCAGAGAGGATTATTACTGCAAATGGAAAGGGGCTGGGGTTTGTGATATATCCAACCATCGGTGTTTAATGCCACATCTAAAAATATGCTTAGATCTGAAAGCGTAAAATACTGATAAGCTGCCTCTTTCCATGTCTACATTCTTCACAATACACGCAAGCTTGAAGAGACACAATTTTGCAATCAAGACTGATATTCAATCATTCAGATCAATATATTAAATGGGATGCTCATAGTTTTCTCTGTATGAACAATAACATTTGTTTTAAGATTTCTGCTTTTAGCTGTTCAGGAATCCTAGGAAATCCTAGGCTATTAAGATTTCATTTTTTAATATTATATAATTAGATATTACGTTCTAATTAACCAACAATGCTAATGCCCAACGGTGGTGAATTACTACAGGAGAACCATGCAACTTTCACTAATTAAACACTGAGAAACAGATGCAAGATTAAACAGTGCATTTAAAATCTAAGGAAAGCATGGAAATTTCAAGTGAAAAAGAACACTGAGAATGAAAGCAAGTTACATATAGCTCAAGGATCCCTTTGGAAAAAGATGCTCTTCCAGCTGACACACTTTGCACCTGATTTTAAAACTCTGAACCAGTTAACTCAAAAGTAACTCCAACAATGAAATAACAAGTTGTTGGGATATGAGACACAGAGCTTTGAGATGCAACTTGAAAGCAGCACTAGTTTCATAAATGGGATAAAATGAAACAGTCCATGGCTGACTGTAACATTGCGCCATGATTCACAAGAACCTTTCTTTTCTCCTAATTCAATTATTTCCAGAATATACTCCCTTGCCAACAAAGTGCATGTCCTTCTAATAAAGAGTACTGGTAACAAATGAGAATCTATGCCTAATTTCTGATACATAACAAATTGCCTTCATTTAACCTGGAGCAAAATGGAATTATAATAGACAATCAGCATATTCATGGAGAAGGAACCTGTGTATTTTTAAGATAACCTTAAGTGTCAAATTACATAGCAAAAATGCTGTATGCTAAAATAAAAAGTCTCAGTGTAAGCCTCTTTTGTGGAACCGATATTAATTGTGAGCACTCTTTCTTCCTCTTAATCTCAAGATGCGCTTTGGAAATGCAATGACTGAACATTTGCCTAATTCCTGTAACTAGAAGTACTTTGTATTACTCACTCATGCTCTAGAGGACTTTAAACACTTAACGGGACTACCCAGTTAAGAGGATGGTTCCAAAGCCCATCAGCACCGACAAAACCATTACCATGTGGGAACAGACCCATTAATATGACAAACAAGAAGCAATCCATCTGTGTGACACATGAGTCTATACCTGATGAAAAACCATGGAACTATGTAACTAAATTAGAGATCAGGTCAGGAGAGTCACTGTGTCCCAGCAAATCCTCACACATTAACTCTTGCTATAAATGCAGCTGTCACAGTCAATGGGCATTTAACCAAGCAGAAATCCCCAAATAAATTGGCGCTCACCCTGTGTGCTGCTTGACCTCTCTGATGGCAAAAGACTGACCTTTGAAGCGCACCACAAATTACCAGAAATATTCAGCCATCATTTTTATGATGCTGTTACAGACACTATCTTCAATAAAGATTTATGTTCTATATGCAAACAAATGTATGAAGCTTTTCTGTAAAAGTTGTATCTGCCCTAAGTATACAGCTCAATAACTTCCCACCTTCTGTTGTTCCACACATAGTGCTCACCAAAAGTACAATGTGGTTAAATAACTGTACAAGATTCTTTTTGAACTAGCATATTTTAATTAGAGATTATAATCCTCCTTCTGAAGTATTCACACCTTGCTTTTATTTGTCACCACTATTAGTTATTTCTTTATCAAAACATCAAAACAAGCTTTGAAGGGAAGGAAGTTCAGCTTCAAAGGTGGCACTGTGTGGGAGAATCCCAAAATCATACAAACCTGAATTTAAAAAAAATGTAAAAAATTTGGCATAAAGTGCACACCTTTGCACTTTGCACTTTGCACACCTTTGCACTTTGCACTTTGCACAGTTTGACCTTAAAGGGTATTTTTACATTGCTTCATGATTGAAAACTACTGCCTAATTAATCAGAAACACATCAAGCTAAGAGTACTAGTAAAGTCAGAAAGAGTAATTGCTGCAATTATTAGGAAATCAGTGTATTATTTTCCAGAGTTTATTCAGTTATTATGTAGTCAGCCAAAGACGTGTCCCTTCAGTCAGAACGTGAAAGAAGGTGGCAAACACAAAGAAAGAAATGACAAAAAAGCAGTACAGAGATGTGATGGATATGTTTTTTATCTTTAACTCTTAACTGAAATCGGAGTGCTCCCATGGGCAGAATTAGAGAGACTGGAAATGACGATCAGTGGCTTAGAGATTAAAGGACAAAGACAGTACAAAGGTGCACCAGTCCTAAATCATATTTTTTATGGACATTTCAGGTTCAGAGAGGACTGTATAAGGAACTGGTTCACACACTATTACTCTCCTTTCATAAGGAAATGTTTGGAAAAATATCCTAATATTAAATTTAATAGTTTGCATGGTTAATATTATTTATTTAGTCAGTTATCCTGTGCTTTTCTTGAATAGGAAACATGGATGGAGAATTTCCAGCTGGGAGTGGTTTGCTTTACCAGCAATATCTATATAATCAAATGAGAAGGCAACTGAGGTCTCTTAAGACACCTCCAGCACCATTCTGCAGAGAATTGTGAACGAACAACACCTACACCTTCAGCTATGCTTTTGATATACAGACCTTATACCTTACAGATAATGACTTAAACTGGTGATGAGCCAAACACAAAACTTCATATTAGTTTTGTATGGAAAGTCTTTTTAAAAAATTCTTACTGAGGACATATTGGTATCTCTGTGTCCTGAACCACTGAGCTGCCCTGCACTGCAGTGCTCTGTTGTACACATCAGCCACTAAGTTGATTTAATGCATTCAAGTGCAAACAAACAAGCAGAATTGTGTTTTTGCAGATTTCAGTCTTTGAGTAATGCCTGTGGCTTGCTGAAAATCCTTTTTTATTGAAAATTGAATATGTCAGCTCAGTCATCACTTTAATTTGTTTTAAAAGATTTATTAGAGTTTGATAGTTTTTCTTTTGCTCGAGTTTTATGTATTTTCCTGATAAAATTAAAATCATTGGAGCTTCAACTAGAGAGAAGACCTTCATCAATGTGTCAGTAACTGAGCATGATTTTAATAAAACACTTTGGGAAAGTTTCTCACTGAAACAATTTTGAAACTTTGTGGGAGGCGCAAAGAATTCATGGGTATAGAGAGTTAGAAAAAAATAATACCAACCATGCATGGAGCTGATCTTTAGTATTTCTCACTTACTAGAGTACAGAATTTGAGTTCTGAATGTTTGCTTTGCTTTAAATCCGCAGAAGAATACCTCTCTCCTTTGTTTCTTATGTACCTTCAGACACTCACTCAAAATATTCACATTAACTCTTGAAAACATTTGAGATAAGATTTTAATGCTCATCTGTGCCTTTCCCAGGGGCCTAGGAAGTACTTTTGAGCTGCTCATTGCACACAGCAAAAAACTGCTGTGGCACAACAGTGAATAAAATCTGTCCTGGCCAGAGCACACAGGTGGTCTACATGGCCATCACTGGCACCTGCGGGAGGTCCCAAGGCCACCAAGCAGGTGGCACTGGCACCAATTGTGGCTCCTTGCTCAGCACATGCCAGGGTATGATATTTGTCTCCCTTCAGCACTGCATTTTGTATAGCTTGGTGTACAGTCCTCTGTTCCAACTCATAAATGAGTCATTGCAGTGCATCCTTTATCTTTCAAATGCACTCACCATTGGCATGGCACCACAGCCATAACATACATCCTTTCTATAGTGCAGCTCTCACCACTTGGCAAAGTGAAAAATTAGCAAAGTCCCCTAGAATAACAAAGGCAAAATCAGTCACACCAGTCAATCAAGGATAATAGAATACTCATTTCCTTTGACAAACTCTGAGGATTTGCACACGGGACAATTAGGTACCTGGGGATCTACTCATTACCCAACTAAATTTTCATTATCTCATGGATTGCCAGTCATCATCTTCCCAAAGACAGACAAGATATGTAACATGCAACATACCTTTCTAACAGCCCTCCACCCCCACCATCATGTCCACGCTGTCAGTGCCAGCCCCAGGCCCCATGCTTCTCACAATGAGGAAACTTTTGTGACTATCCCAAGATGAGGCACACTGAAGAGTGAAGAGCAAGGACTGTTGGCAGCAGTAGCTGTAGGAGAAACAATAATCAGACAAAAATATCTGTAGAGAAACAATGGAAACCTGCTCCCCTAAATTAAATTCACAAAATTTAAACTGTGTGTCCCAGGAGTACTTTGTCCATAAAGTACTTTTCTCTTTTTTCAGTGTAGCTCTTCATTCCAGCCAGCCAAACGTACTTCTATATGTGGGACCTCTCAACAGCAGTTCATTCCTAATGCTTTCAGCCTTCCTAATTCTCTTCAATCAGTTCACTTCCTAATTCTCTCTCAATCAACAATGTATTCCCATTCCTTTTTAAGTGAAAGTAAACCCTTCTGAAGGTATCGTACACTGGCCTTCAATAGCAAATAAAAAGGGGATTTAATATTAATCATTATTAATATGATCTTTCCATTATCATAAGTTAGGGCTTATTCCAGCTAATCTAAAAGAGGGTTAAAGCAAAGCTGCTTGAGTTGGCTGGCTTGCAGCCTCACCTTGGCAGATCTCTAACCCAGCTTTGCATCTCTCTTGGGAACGTTTCCATTGACCCAGTGATTAATGCCACCCAGGCAGCATCCTCTCGCCTTGATCCTGCTAATGCATCAACAGTAATGTTACAAAAGAACATTCCACAACAGCCCAGCCTTCTTGTAGCTGCCAAATAAGCTACTTTGGGGGCACACTGACCACTTCAAAGTTATTAATAGAAGAAGCGACTCCCACGCAAATAACTAATTAGCATCCCTTGCAGATCTCGTTTCCTATTTTAAGTTGCCAAGCGCTCATTTCCATTTTCTGCAATTACATACCTACTTATGTGTTACATAAAATTAAATCAATGGCTTTGTGGTTTAAACACTACTGATGTTACTAGTGCATCATGAATATGCAAGCTGGGACTCACAAGGTGCAATCTGGCCTAGAGCTGGGAGCTCAGAGCAATGGTGGAAAATAACTTCAGTTACACCTCACCACTGATACTCTCCATAAGCAGGTGGATGGCTTTATTCTTGGTTTCTTTTGATGTCATGTTTCTCAGCAACTCACACATAGTGGTTTTTTTTCTTTGTTTACATAAAATCATCCAGATAGCTATTTTCTAACAACCTTTCTCAAGCTAGTCAATATACACCTATCATACACCTTATTATTCTTACCATGCTCTTTTTACATGAACGTTAATTTGATTTTTTTTTAAATAATCTTCATTAATAACTGCATCATCACTTGTGGTTATTCTGATAAATTAAGATGCATCTTGTGAATATAGTTATTAGCTATAAATTTTGATTGCCTCTTTCCACCTATGCTACCATCTTAATAGACATCAATCCAAATAGCCAAATCACCTCAGCTTGCCCAGAAATGAGTAGGAAACTTCTGCAGGCATCTGTTCAACTGAGCGGCAGAACTCACGAGTTACATACACAAGCGTCAGCATTAGACTTCAAATAATAAATGTGACTTATTTGACTTCAACCAGAAAGAATGAGATCAAAAACAGCCCTTAGGGTTACAAAGAATACAGAAGAGCTCCTGGGCCAGCTTTGTTTTTCATGTAATCGAGGTATATGTGAAATCCCACTCCACTGAGCTCCAGGATGGTTCTGTCTCCAAAAACATGTTTTTCACTTCTGAGCTCCTTCTGTAACATTTAGTAAGGATCAGCATCAAAATCCTACAGGCAGGCCACCTTTTGTGCACCCTTCCACGTATGAAGTTAAGCACGAATTCCTGGAACATAATTCATGGGATACAGCTGTCTATGAGATATGCAAATCTGAAGATGAAAGAGCAAATGCAATTTCATTTTCCATTCCTTTTCAAATATTACCAAAACCTGAAGCAAAAATCCTGCAAGAACTCCTACAACGGAAAATACCAAGAGTCTAGATGTTATGACCTTTCTGAGAAAAATGAACGAGGAGGAGGAAGTGGAATATCAGAAAGAGGGACTAACTTCAGATGATGAAAAATGGAAAGCCATTGGTTTGGTGCATAAACGAAAAATTCCTCACACTGAAAAAGTTTAGAATCAAACACAGATAAAACTGAACGAGAAAAAATAACCTCAACCACTGAGTTCTGAAATTGTTTCTTTCAATCCCTCCCAGAAAAGAAAAAAAGTTTACTTCCTTGTGGAACTGTTCATTACCATTTATATCCTTAAATAATAAGAAACAGCAGCAGATTTTGAACATATATAGCAGTCAAAATATGACTTTGCTTCCAATATTAAAATTATCTTTTGTGAAACACTGAAGTAAAGCATCTTCCAAAAACAGATTAACTGCACTGCACAGAGACTCCAAAACCCAGAAACCTCCCATCAGTCAGCTGCCACGAAGGAACTGCAAAGCTGGGCTGCTGGAGAGCTGGCGGTGCACACTGGTGGGACCAAGGGAAGATTCACCATTCCCAGTCTCAGCAATGAATAACCATTTCCATCCCTGCTGCTACTCTGGGCATGAGGATTAAGGGAGCATGGCAGTGCTCCAGATAAACTTTCTGAGAAAATTAAGGGCTTCTTTCATCAATATTTGATCTTTTTTTCCCCCATATTTTAGCTTGGACTCAGTTCTGCTAATTTTGCTATATATACTCACAGCTTTTGACTTAAGCAGTGTGTGCCATATGTACAGATGCCAAAAAAGAAGAAAATCCTTTTCAATCCTCAAATGACAAAAAACAGTGGTGCAAGATAGCACTAAACACTAGACTAGATGTTGCTGGGTGTTTTGGGGGTGTTTTCTTTTTTCCTTTTTTTTGGCTTTAGTTTCTCAAAGGGGATTCAAAACATAATCATGAACTTGGAACAAATTTCTGAAACTCAGGCAACACCCTCATAAGCAACAAGAGACACTGAGGAGACCTCAAGGAACTAATTTTCTTTTATTTTTTTCTATTTTTGGCTATGATCTCCCCCCCAGAATTAAAGCTATTCTTTCAATAAATTATGTCAGTTGCAAATACTAAATCTATTGTGTGAGCGATGCTTCTTTCATCATAGGGACTGCTCAAGAACAGTACCAAACGACCCTTGTATTGCTGGCAAAGTCAGTGTCAGCTTGAATTACGAGTTACATAAATCTAAGTTACACAACTTATATCCCCTCAAAGCTGATCCAACTTGTGCACTAAATTATTTGGCAACATTTCTGTTTACAAATCAGCCTGTGCGGATTTCATGCGGTTTTCTGTCCACTCTGTCATTTTCTCCCATTCCTCCACCTCTTCTCAGCTTGTTTCTAGGAAGCAGAAGTGACCAGGAGGACCCTCATCTCCTCATCCCACATTTTTTTTTTGTCCAGGTAAACACCTCAGAAAGTTCTCCTTGGCTGGAGAAGGAAGGATGAGTGTTCCATAGCGACAAAAGGGAATATCCAGAGTAATATTGGGTGGATTAAATGGGTCAACCTAGCACGCCATATGCAGGCATTTCTAGTAAAGTACCGTACTATTTTCTGTAAAGTTACCAAATTAAGCCTCCACTGTTCAAAATACACATTCATTTACGAGAGAAGTTTCAGAATAGCATTGTCACAACATTAATCTGGTTTAAACATCTGTGGCACTGTCATTTTAGTCAGCAATTAAAATAATTTACACTATGGCGCTTATTTTCTTTGTGAAAATCAGTTCCGCTGCTCTGTATATGTTCTTGAGGAAAAAAAAAAAGATAAAATCTATTCCAAAATACTCTTATAGAAGAAAATCATTTAGCTGCTGGATGGCTTAAACACCTCACTGTGCGGTCAGATCTTTGAGACAGACAACATACTGATGCCTTCACAGTTCCTTTCTTTAAGCACTATTCTTCACAGGCCCTTACATTACCACTGAAATAGCATTTAATTCAACTCCTCAGAATGACTGACTCCAAGCACTCAGGTTTGCTTTTAAGAAAAGAACTGCGTTTATATAATTTACAGAATAGGAAAATAGGGAATTTTAACATATTCTAAACCACACACAAACAGAAAATACCAAAAAGAGATAGAGTGCAATCCACTGGAAACTTCATCACTACATCATGGGCTTGTACAATTCCGTTACATTTCTCAGGCTTTTCCTCCACAAGCTGAAGCCTCACAGCTCCTCCAGTTTCATCTCCTAAAGCTGTTCTACTCTCTCAGTCATTTTATTTTCCTTCCTTGGTAACTTCTTGAACTTCATCATGTCCTTCCTGAGATGCAGGAATCAAAACAGCATACACTGATCAAGCTGTGAGCACAGCAAGGGTGTACATAGTGACAAATGACATTCTCTGCCTTATTCTCACTGCCCTTTTCTGTTTTAGCTTCATGTAAAGGTCAAGTTTTATGTAATATAACTAGGACATACCAGAATTTTTCAGCAGATTCCTGTTTTCTATACAAGTTCAATTCTTACACCCCTTTAAAAAGAGTCTACAGAAATACTATAAATGTGCCATTTAGCTGAAAAGATAGCAGATTTACCTGTCCCATACCGCTTAGTTATAATCTTCTTCTAATACGGGAGCATTAGTGAAGAGAGAATGTAATGCAGATACATGGAAATCACAGGAGATATTCAACCGGTGTCCATCTCCATCTGATGCTTGACAGATCCCTCACCTACTGACCAGCAGCACAGAGGTCATACTCAGGGAGCTCCTCTACTCACATGGATACCTAGAATTATTATTGTTTTACTATGAACTACAGCATTTTAGAGTTTAACCAGAATTAAACTACATTTGCCTACACAGAAGTAAAAATCTTATACTTCTCTCCACCTTCCATTCTACTTGTACTTTTACAAGACAGCATTGATTCACAGCCTCATTCAATTGCCATGAAAGGAAAGAAAGAGGTAGCATTTTTAATATTGTTGAATAATAAATTGCGAACAGTGAAAATCATAATTATGCAACCAGCAAAAAGCATCAGTGTATGTTTAGAAATACAGACCAATAATCCATCCATGTCTTACCTGAAGTTTGAATTCTTACCTAGATAATATTTGAAGTAAGTTTGAAATCTACCTTGAATTCCTGATTTATTAACAGCTGGTTACAAGATATTTAGGAGACCCTGCCATAGTTCTGCTTCTTATCTTTAAGCTACTGAGCATGGCTCCACTTTTGTTCTCTGCTGACGAGATTTGGGCTATATACTAAGGGCACTAGGGTAAATATTCAAGCTACAGTGATATATGGGGATAATACAGGGTTACATGGGAATTAAAGAAGCACAAAAGCACATTACCCTGTCTTGTTCTCTAAGTGCTTTGCCCAACTTTCTCATTACTGCCCAGTCCAAGCATCTGAGCTAAAGCTGCTGCTCTCCAGCAGGCCAGAAACCATTGCAGGTTTTCTTCAGAGGGAGGACACGGTAGCTTAAACTGTAGCAGAGTGCGTTCTATAAAATAATGGAACGACAATTTTTCTAATTCATATTGGAAATGAATGCAATATTGCAAATGAATTTCCAATTCATATGACTTGCACAGATTTCAGGTAACCAGGAATCCTATGTACTAGCTCTTTGCTCTTCTCTTTTGGCCCCAAAGCAGACATAAAATGATTGGTATTTCTTTTTATGTCAGGGACCTTCATTGGCCTCCAGGCCTCCAAGCCTCCTGAACCCCTCCACCAAGCAGGCATCTGGAGCTTTTGTTCACTTGGTTGTGGTAAAAGCCCTGGCACAAAGGAACCCAAGATTTTATTCATATTTAATTTAAATCAGATCTCCTTCTGAAGAAATGTTCCTTACCTTTGCCTTTACCACACTTCTGTCTGATATAACAATCTTTATGAGCTAACTTTACAGCAAATAATCCATCAAAAGCAACGTGCATATTATTCAGTCTAAAATAATATATTATATGCCTATCTGCATTGCAGGTGGCAACGTTGGAAAAAGAGCTGCCGAAACACTATTCATCTTCTTAGGTGCGGATGGAAAGACTTTCAGATGGTGGGTAAAGAAGGGGGAATGGGAGGGAGATGAAGGAAGTAAATCAGGCACACGGTTTTACTTCTGCACATCAGAGCAGAGAGAAATAACCTGCACGCCCCTGCAGGGTTAATAAAGCTCCTTTCTTGGAAGCTGTTATGACAGCCTGTTCTCAAAGCAGACCGGTCTCCAATCAGTAAATAAATCAAGGTGCGAAAATTTTAACTGTATGCTCTGTAGCTGATTTAGAAGGAGATGCTTTAAATTAATTAATACATCACTTTTTAGCCTAGTGGATGGTTGCATTTGGTACAATGAAAAACATCATTATTTTCCACCCACTGATCTCTTTGTAATCTTTAATAAGCAACTACAGTTTAAAAGCACCTGGTTCAACAAGTGTACAATGACTGGCTGTATCTGCATCACAAAGATAGCACACCTTCACTAAGGTGGAATAAGGTTGATTGCCCATCGCTCCATGGCACATTTGTAAGAAGGAAATAGAGCATGCAAGTAATCCTCCAGAGTGCTGGTATTTTATTTGAGGAGATTTACTCCATGCTCTGTTTCTCCCATTCCAGGAGACAGTTATTTTAATTTGAGAGATTTGTGTCCAACACTTTCTCTCCCTATTAAGATTTACTGCCTTTAATTTGGGAAAAAAAAAAAAAAAAAAAAAAAAACAACCAAAAAAACCCAACAACACCAAAAAAAACCCACATTTTTTTTCTGTATTCTGTTTATCTTTTGTAAATCCAGGACAGCTGAAATAGCACTCCCCAACTCCTCTAAAGGCAGAGTCAGAGGATTTGCAAGCGCAAAGTACAGATCACTTGTGTTGTTGCCAACAAAACTTCTTTCACAGTTAAAAGATAACAGGATAAGAGCCCTACCTTGCAAGTTGCGTGTGGGCAAGCAAAATACTCTGGTCACCTGTTTACTTGTGTACTGAAAGGGCGTTTGTGTGAATGATGCTTCAGACCTATTAAGCGCTTTCTTTAAGACATGCAAATCAATGGGAAACCAAGCAATCTAGGAGAAATCCTGAATATTACTAAGAAGCATTAGTTTTATTCTTAAGATCATAAATCATATTCCCTAACCTTCTTCCTCCATGCTCTAGAAGATGTACAGATTTTATTAACATTAATGC
>PPHD01020274.1:0-13719 GCA_002909625.1 Bambusicola thoracicus
GGAGCTGGCTCACAGTCAGGAAAGCTCTGCATTTCTCTAGAGGCACTAGACTATAGCTTCCAAAATGTACCAGTCTACATGTTTGTTTTGTTTGTTTTTCTTTTGTTTCACATTTTTCCTCCACTTTTTTTAACTAATCATAAAGCAAGCTTGCTTTCATGAGTTCAGGACTGCAGGAACCTGCACTTTAAGCAGCATAACTTCCATTCATCTTACAAACATGATGCTGTTGCTGCTATAGGAGCATTTATTTTATTTTTTTTTATGTAGGTTACATTTATTTTTGTGTCCAAATTCAGCTGTGGACAATGCGCCCAAACTGAGGCCTGGATTCCTGTGGTGAGAACTGCCAGAAAAACCATGATTTTTGACTTTATTATCTGCTTCACAGAAGTCACTAAATCAGTTATTTGGAAAATGTGATAACATTGCAAAGAAACTGATGGGGACAATTGACACTGAAAGGCTGGGAGCAAAGTAGAGGTAAGGGCATATGTGCACTTACATCACGTACATTAGATGCCTACCACTTGTGGGTCTGTGCATGCTCTCCTTGGGAAACTCAGAAGCCTCTGACCTTATGGCCACTTAAGGACAGGGCTAGCCCTGTCCTTTATCACCAGTGTGCAGGAGCAGACACCTGCAGGTTTATATATCTCAGGGAGAGCAGAGGCCCTTGAATGAGTGGAGGGTCCAACTGCTCTTCTGCTCTCCATCTGCTGCTGCCCACCAGCACAGCTGCCCTCATCTTTCAGAGAGAGGAAAGTGTCGTTATCCAAAGAACAGGAAGAGAGCCCAAGAAAAGGGATATTTCCCGTACACCCACTGTCTCATGCTGCTCAGGGGACTTCTCAGGTCCACATCTCTGTGTGAGCATACTGAGTGCTCATGTCAGCCATAAATCATCAATGGGAGTAAATGCATCTTGTCTGAGTTAAGCCCACTGCCTTGGGGAGCCTGTTCAACTCAGGCCATTCTATGATTCTATGCCCATGGCTCTCTGGTGAAGAACCTTTTTCCTCACATCCACTCTGAACTTTTCCTGTTCTTTTCCTTTTCTGTTAGTAGGGTTTTTTCTTTATTTTTAACTGAGATTAAAAAAGAAAAAAATCTCATGCTGCTGTTTATGCGTCTGTTCTCAGATCTGGATTTCAAAAGCACATGTTTAGGTCCAGTTTTTATGCATCAGTTCATCGCTCTACTTGCATGGTCCATTTCAAGTTGACAGTCTGTTTATCTTTTTTACCCTGTCACTGTAATTGCAGTTGTCTTTATGCGTGTATGTCAAGGTGGGATAAATATTGTACTCTTTCCAGGACTTCTCTGCTCAGGTTGTTCAGAGCAGCCACAAACATCTTCACTCCACTCTGTCTTTTAAAATAAGTCTTCCAAGCAAGTAGTAAGTTCAAGATAATCTGCGGAGTTTTTGGTTGGCTAGGTGACAGCTGTTTATCTAGGTTTATCTAGCATATTTTCAGCAAATGTGTCAGTCCTGGGGACAGGGTCTGTGCTGATACCTACAAATGTGGGATATGACTGAGGGTCTCAGAAGAGATGGCTTTTTACCTTGAATGTAAGTCAGTACCTCTGTGTTGGATGTCAGATATGCATGGAACAGTTTCACTCCAGGTAGCATTGTTCTGGTTTTGATTCATTTATTTTCACTCTGTGACAAAAAGATGCAGATTTAATTCTTCTGAAATCATGATGCAGATGATTAGCTCACTTTTTATTAAAATCATGTTTAGCCTTGCTAAGAGCTGCTTTTCTTTCAGTCTTTTTATTTGACAGAATGATATGGCCAACAGATACAAAGGGTATTACCTGGGAGACACTATCTTAAATGTGGCTTTCATTCTTAGTTGTTCAGGCCTCCTACTTTAACCTGACAAGTATGCTTTTCTTACCTTATTACAGTACTTTGTGTAATGTTTTTTTTCCCACTGAAATAAATTACTAATAGCAAGTGAAATATTTATCTTAGTAACATGTATTTTAATCAACAAAAGATCACACTAACCTTTTCAGTACATCAGTATCCCCATAATTCACATGCATAAAGTATCTTGTTTGCATTTCTGCAAAGGGGGGAAAAAAAGGGATAATCTAAATTATATTAACTAATGAGGGCTTAAAATATTAATGGAGGCCTAAAATCAAAACATTATATTTTAATAAAGTATAATGATAACGGTAAGGTATTTTATAGAAATATTATTTTTTTAGTTTGTTAATGCATACTGGATTCATCTTGCTCTCTTTATAAGTGCCCAAGTACTGTTAGGAGATGTTGCTGCCTTATCTTGCTTTTTCTACTGTCAAAACTGAAGAGCAACAGGGAATCAGCTGCACACTTTTCATCTCTGGAATGCTAAGCAGTTTTTGATCAAAATCATGCATGAGTTTTGTTGAGACAGATCAAAGGCAGAAGACCAGGTTGCAAGTACTGGAATTGTATTGATAAGAGAAGTAGAATCAGATGGAAAAAGCAGGAATAATTGGAGTATAATGGAAGCAGGGAAGGAGAGATGAATGAGATGGGAGAAAGGATGCAGTGTGAGGCTGAAATGTAAATAATCTTTGCTCTGACTCCTCATTTTGATTTTATTTATTTTTTTCACCACACCCAACCTGAATAGCCTAGCTATGTCTCTGGGTCATTCATAATTCTAAGGTGGTTTATTCTGGCAAAAGTTCTTTGGCAGAATGGGCATTTCCCCCCGCCCCCTTTTTTTTTCCCCTCAAGCTTAACTCCCGTAAAAGATGATGCTACAAAGAACTGGCATGAAGTAATTACCTTTAGTAATCAGGGCCTTTCCTCTGCTATAGCCCATACTTGATGTTTTCTAAAAACAGTGGGCATACTGTTGTTCTCTACACATGAGCAGATTCTTGTTGAAAACCAATCTCATTTGGAGCCTTCATAGGTCCTGATCAATTGGCATCCAAGGCTTGGTACTGAGTAATAGATAAAAATTTTCTTGGCACGAGATGTACTGAAAGATGCCAGGTCATTCCAAAGGCGGATATGACGCAATTATATTTGCTAAATAGTGAGTCATACACTTCAATGCTTCCTAGAAATTCTTTTTTCCTCTCTTTGTATTTCTCTCTATGAGGTCAGCAGGACTAAAATGAACTGCTAATGTTCCATTATTATTTTTCCTTGTGGTACAACTGTAGGTAGTTTGAAACAAAAGAGATCTGTGGTGGTCAGATTTACAGGCAACGTGGTTATCTGTGGAGAGCGGTACTGTGGTATTTTCCAAAATGGGTGTTTTCAATTTGTGGAAACTTCAATGGTGCCTGCACAGCAGGGCTTCAGAGGGAAATGGCTCCTAATGGAGAGAGAAGCGAGAAAGCTAACCCTTCTATTATGGCTTGGTCAGGTTACTGAATGACTTTACTGAGTCTGGGTCTGACACGTAAAATTCAGGTTCTGCATTCACTTCAGAGATGATGTCACTATTTTTAACAGTACTGCGGTGATGTACTGCCTCATGGAAGAGAAAGTGCCACTATGGCCAGAGCTGCGATACACAGCTTGGCATCCTTACTTAATATCTGAAGAAAATGTTTAACGTCAGTGGTGGCCCTTACATGTATATAGATATTGTATTGTTAGTGCCTTTTTTCATGCCAAGCCTTTGTCCACCCTTAGAAGTGAAGGAGAGAGACAAAAGATTTAAAACATTAAGAAAATATTTCCTCTTCTTTCTCTATGTGAGTGATGGAAACAAGAAGTTGTTCTTGGTAAAACTGGGTGAAACAACATTCATGAAAGCAGTTCTATGTAACTCAAAGTTCTTTTTTGTTTCCAGACTTGAGTTCCGTTTGATGTATCTTACAGTCTCAGATAAGATTACAAACTTTAGAAACACAGCCCTCAGAGTAGGGAATGAATATTCTCATTCTTTCTAGATCTTGCAGAAAAAAACTGAAGTTATCCAAGGTCCATTGTAAAACTACTATGGAGCTTATATCTGAAGCTTATAATTAGATAAATTGGAGAAGATTTACTCTGGGCCAAAGTGAAGTGCATATAGTATACATGGCTTCTCAATAGATTGTCTTCCCTTGTGCATATTTCTAACATACTTCTTCCTCATGTCCCCTTGCCTATGTTTGTCTCTCTGCTTTAGTAACTACCTCCTGTTATCTTTATGTGATGATCCAGAAAACTAGACCTGGGAGCGTAGTGGAGGACAACACTGACTTTCCATGCCACAGTAAGGAAGGTCATTGTTTTATACACAGGATCTGTAACAGGCACCAGCACAGTCTGATGATTCCTTTCCCTGCTAGAATTACTGAAACTGCATGGCACAGTCTGGTTCTCTTATCTTGATTGCAGTGTTTAAATGTCCCTGTTGGACTAAGCAGGGTATTGGATTTTGTGAATATTCTTTAGTTGTGTCTTGTCAGCTTTGCCTGTAAGCGTATAAACCCTCCAGCCCTCTGAAATCGGTGACATGATTGTGTATGACAGTCATTAGTGGTTGAAACAGAAATCTGTCTGCAAGCATCTGCTTGGAGAGAGCCAAATAGAATTAAAGTTTAACCATGCTGCATTTGCTCTTTTATTTACTGGGACGGCTGTGTTTCATACGGTCCCTCCTGAGGAGGTTTGACTTGCTGCCTTTTGTGTGTTTTGTGTAAGTGTGTTTTATATCACAGGTTTCTTTAGAGACTTGCTTCAAGATACTGAAACTCTACCTTTTTTGAGTGTCTTCAAGGTTTTTCCAAGGGGAATCCTCCTTGGTTTTGGGCAGTTCTGAAGGGGCAAACTCTTCACTATTGCTCCTCACTCATGTGTCTCTTATTATAAATGAGGTGGAAAAAAATGATGGGTGGTTTTTTTTTTTCTTGTTATTCCTCCAAACTGATGTGGGTGCAGTAAATATCATTAAAGTCTAACAGAAAGAGAACTGGATTCAGTGAATCCATTGGCTTGATTTTTGGATATGTATAGCAGGTGTGGATATGCCATGCACTGACAAAGGGTATTCAACAGAGATGGCTGCTTACCCTTTTAGATCTTCGTGTAAAGAGTCTCTGGTAATTGCAATTGCTAGTTACAGTAGCAAATGAATAATGTTGTAGTGAAAGTATCCAGACGAGACTGGGACATCAGTGTGGTAGGCTTTGTGTAAACTGAAACTAAGCAAAGCTGCTGCGAAGCTCAACCATTTCTCAAGAAATAACCTTAAATTTTTATGAAGAAGTTAGAACATCAAAAATGGATAAAAGAAGGACAGTTTCCCAAGGTACTGGCATGAGCAATAGCAAGGATCATATAAAAACTTCTTCATGAGCACTGTCCAGCTTGCCCATGGCACCCACTGTATCTCAAACTATTATTTTTCGATTGGGTGGCTGCCTATGGCCAGTAGTGTTTCTGCTTTGAAGCCTGTAGAGCTTTTCCACTGGCATCTATAAGCCCTGTAGGCTGTATTAAGTGGAATATGGTTTGGAATTGGCCTTAAACCACATCACATTCATCTTTTAAATTTGATGTGTTTGTTTTGCTGGCTGAATTTGAATCCATATTAGCAATATAGAAATAAGAGTTTAGAATTACTTGCAAGTTTTACATCCCAATCTGGGTTTTTTTGTTTGTTTGTTTTTGTTTAATTTCCCACTTCTCTAGGTCACTGGTCCCTGAACTGAGCCGGAACTTATTTTTATTAGCTAATTGACCTCATTTTCAGCCAGATGAACATGCTCATCTATTTGTTATGGTCATACCTTTGTTATCTTACCTTTATCTCTTTGAATATGCTTTCAGTGTACAAACATTCATATTACAGTGGGACTTAAGACTTTCAGAGCACTTTCAAAGTAAGAAAACCCAGAATTGGTTAAAAGAAACGACATCTTAAAAAATCTTTCTCTGTCCTTTACCTCTCAATCTTTGATCTCCTTTGTAATTTCACAAAAAGATCCATCAGTATGCTAGGGAACTTCATGGAGCAGATCACCTGGAGTACCATCACTGAAGAACCCAGTTATGCTGGGAACTGCACTGTGTTGCACATGCTAAAGTCTCTTAGAGCTAGGCGTTTTACTTCAGCTGTTCTTATAGGATTTGTAGAAAGGATTTGATAAAGCAGGCTTTTGGATTTTGGTGCTGTTTGCTTACTTTGTTTTCAGCTATTTGCATTCAGCTGTTAAAGCCCATTCTCGCTCTTGGGCTGCTTTTGACTAGATTGGTTATTTTAAATTTGCATGTGAGGATGCAAGATGCCACCATGTTATCATATACTTGACTGCACGTGCAAGTGAGTATCAGTACAAGGGTATGTGTGTGCATTTGTCTTGCTCTGAATCCTGTCTCCTAAAGCACAGAGGTATCCCTTAGCTATGTTGTTTTGTTGCTTTTACCATCTGAAGTTCAAAGGGTTCTGAAGGTCAGGTTTGAAGAAGAGTCTGCATTTTTTACTTTGCCTGTCAGGCTTTGGAGAAATTCTTATTGAACTTGGAACCTGCCCATTTCCTGATTGTTTTTTGACACCCTTTATGTGAAAGACTTTATCTGTTGCAGTGTGTTGTTCGTAGTTATTTTTTTCTATACTTGAGCTGTGTCAGACTCAGGTACACGGTTGGACTTGATGTTCTTTAAGGTCTTTTCCAACCTGAGCAATTCTATGAGTCTGTGAACCTCAGGGACAAAAACATTTCTCTTCTGTTTATTTTAAATGAATTAAGATGCTTGTGCTTTCAAAGCATTCCTTCAGAGACCCCAGGATGCCAGGGGATTGGAAACTTGTGTCTTCTATAAAGTCTGGGAGGTCACCACACTGCACTAGCTCCCAGAACCGTTTCAGTCCTCCAGACCAGTGGTGATTCTATAGTTCAGATTACACTGAATAAAATGAAGAAAAAGAATGCATGCACAATAAATTTTGCCTCCTTTTCTCTGTTCTCTGCTCCCCCTTCCGTTACACAGAAATAACTGAAGTTTTCCTGAAGTCATTTTTGTGTAGGAAAATACTCATTCTCAAGGAAAACTGTTACATATTCATGCCTTTTAATTATCCTGTGCAGCTCTGCCAACTTTAACAGTTCAAAGTACAAACATTGAACTGCAAATAGAAGTATAATAAATTATACATTGATTTGAGCCCATTCTGAGCTTATGTATATAAACAGTCACTAAGGAGTGCTACTTTACGCATAAATATATAGACGCACACATATCTAGAGAGATAATATCAATGTATAATTTATTATATTTTTCTGTAATGTTCTTTGAACTGTTTGAACAGTTTTAAATATAACACAGATGGCTTGGCTGTTCTGTTTTCTTTGGCGTGATAAAGATGTCATCAGCTGCTGTCTAGTTCAGCCACACTTAATCATCCCTTTATTATCTTAATACATGAACAAAACCTAAGATGTGAGAATCTGGGTTTGTGAAAACATATGGAATATTTGGCTCTGAGAAAGGCTGTTCTCACACTTTGAGGCCTTCTGCCCTCAAAAGGGTTAGTGAAATGTCCCATATGGGTGCTCCTCCTCTACTTCAAAGCAAAGTGATCCAGGCTTATTTTAAGACTTTTGTGAAATGTATTTAAGCTATGTCTGTTGACTTTGCACCAAAGTGGATGAGAAACATGTTAATTCTTGAGCTCTGTTGTGGGAACAGTAAATCCTAGGAGATGGCTGAAACAGTTGCCTGGTAGCACTTGTCTGGTTCTTGAGCACTCAAGGTTTACAGGTGACCAAGTTTTAGCCTCCCCTAGATATTCAACCTTTGGAAGACAGCTTTCTATGAGTTTCATCTCGTATTCCAGAAGTTAGGAAGTTTTCAGTGTTTTTTCACATTCTAATTTTTATTTTCTTGTATAATGTACTATTAGCTCACTCCTGTGGCTAAAATACAAGATAATATTATTAATTTGCAGGCACATTAATGTGGTTTCTTCTTTAGGTATAAACCACTCCTTAAGCATTAAAGAATAAGTCGAGGGGGATGTGCAGTCTATAGGTTGTTCAAGCCATATGTTGAGCCTGATATGCCTGATGGAATCAAGAAGCATGACAGTCTGCCAGATGTTGGTATTCTATCAAGTGAAGTGTATACAGTAGGAATAACATTTGGCAGTCCTCATATCTTCCTAGAAGTTGCATTATGTGTTTTACTTGACCTTCATGTGTGCTGCTGCTCAGATGGTCTCCCAGTGTGAAGGGGGGTTAACACTGCGTCAGTTTTTTCTACCTGTTTTTTTTTCCATCTCAAGTGGGATACTTTTTTTTTTCTTACACTTGGGCTTTTTGTGTGTCTTGAACTACATGCCAAGCAGGCAAGCAAAAGCATATATAAAAATAGGCTTAATACTTTAGAGACAGATCTCGGATTCTTTATCAGCGTACCTCAGCCCTCCTCTTTTTTCTATTTTGAAAATGCAATGCAACATGAAAATGAAAGAAGAAAATAAACTGGTATAAAATGTTGACTGAAAATGACATGTAGCTCATAATATTGATTGCATTGTTATCAGTTTTCTCATTCCTGTGTATTTTGAGGGAGCCTGATAATATAAGCTTATATAAACTTCAGGGAAATAATTGTTATGGTTTCAGTTGAGATGGTAACATTGTTTTTATTTCCATTTTAAGCCTTACTGTTGGATGCCCGGAAGTATTTTGCATGGGTAAATGAATTTCTGGAAGTCATCACAGAATGATATTTTCCCAGTGGATTTGCATTATGATGAGGGTTCTGGCCTCTTCTGTTATCATGTTTGAGGATAGATTCCAGGTGGCTGTTTCCAAGGTGCTGAAAATGAGGCATTTATACCCTCTCATTAGGTACAGCAGAGCTGCAGTGGTACTGATTACTTCCCTTAATAGGCAGATGTATCCTAGCCTTTTGTAGTGCAGCCATCATTGTGTAAAACATCAAATGTATAGTTTGAAAGCTTTCGAGTCTTCATGGAATAGTAAATAATTTCTCTGATGAAATAGAGCTAAGCGATATCATGCCTGTTGCTGTGGTATAGCTAAATCTCAACCAATTAATTTTTCATGGGCTGTGTAGCAGGGATTGGAGCTAGCATGCAAGGTTTTTCTTCCTACTGGGTTTGAGTTTGAACATAATCAGCATACGCAACACAGAGGAAATTGTATGCAATTATATTTTTGTCTAGAGGAGTAAGGTGTCCAAAATATCCTTCTAGGTCTAAGTCCCTTAACACCATCCCCTTGAAATCTTTTAGTTTTTGTGAGAAGCATGCTGATTACTGAATACTGGAAGATACAGTAATTTTCACACTCGCTGTTTTTGCTCATTTCTCAAGTCTAATGATTTTTCATCTGGAACTAGTTATAGTTTTGAAATTGTATTGTTGCTTCTATTGCCATGAATGGTTACTAATTCCCATCCTTTCCCCATGGCTATGTTACTGCCTCCTTCCATGAAACAGCCGAAGCATTGTGTTAGGCTAAGGGAGACAGGAGAAAGAAAATTCTGGAAACTGTAGTCATCAGCCCCTTTCTTACCCCTACTAAGATATCTTGGCCACAGTAATGAATTGGTCATGGGACATTGATGCTTTGTGACAAATAAGAATGGCTTCAAAGACCACAATGGAGAATGGGCTTGTGCAGCCCTTTTCCAAATTGAGAAATGGGATTCGGCTTCATTTAGTTATTCCTACGTGCCAGCTCTTGAGCTCTGTTCTGTGGCTTTCTGTTTAAACCTCATCATGTGACTTTTTATTTATGGTGGGAATGTTTTTTTTTTTATTCTTGAAGATACAGAACATCTTTACAATCAGCTTGTGTTGTACTTCTTTTCCTCTTTACCCTTCAGCACTCAATATATACCCATAATTTAAATTAAATAATGAAACTTAGACTTGACGGTTCTTCATACAGTTGTTTTTATTTCTGTTCAGCTCTGAGCAAAGCTTCCTCTTTTTCTTGATGCAGCATTGCTGACATTGACTGGAAGGGGAGGAGGAACTCTTGAGACTAGGAATGAGTTGAGGAACCCCTCCTCTGTTTCCATTTCAGACTTATCAATTTTCAGCAATTAAGGACTTGTACTTGCTCCTAGTCTTCCACACTTGGAAGATGTCAGTGTCAGTTAACTGCTCTTGGATCTCAATTTGAAAGCAGCAGGGTGTTTTGTTGTTGTTGTTTTTACTTTTTTGTTTTGTTTGGTTGGGTTGGTTTTTTTGTTTCTTTTTAATAGTAAGAGCTATTACAAGAAAGAATTTGAGAAATCTAGATTGTGTGGAATGGAACTGTGCCTTTATCACTAAGGTAACTTGCATGCTACTTATGCAGAAATATAAGAGTTGGGAAAAAAATCAGATGGAAACACCTTCTCATCAATTAGTTTCTTTCAACTGGTTCAGCAGAATGACTTTGTGCTTATAGGTGCTTTGGCCTGCATAAGGCATGTTCTCTTACAAGGTACTTGAGGTGTGGCCATGCTTAGGGATGAAGATTTAGCTGAGCTTCATCCACTACTTGTTTACCTCATCTATTAAAGATGCTGCTGAGGTTTCCTGGTCTCTTGAAAACAGCTACTGGAAGATTTAGCTGTGCTTTCAAATCTATCTGCTGAACCTGGGTTTCCTCTAACATAGCAGGAACTGAATGTTGTACTTGTCTAGCTTGATGTAAAAGATGTTCTCTGATTCTCAAAGAAATGGAACAACGTTATTGCTAAATGATGGATTTTATGTGATGTTACTTAAGAAAGCCATCACTTTTAGACTATTGGTGACTGGGACCTGCCATGTTTTCTTTCCTTCATGTGAATCATTTAAGTTATAAAACAGAATTTTTTTGCTAACTGTTCAAGAGCCCTGTTCTACTCCTGCTGACCCTCAGCCATCCTCTTGGATGCCAGGAGGAGGCATTCATGACTGTGGGGATTCTCATTACCTCTTGATGTTTTGTTTGTTTTTTTTTTTTGCCTGTTGTTGTTATTTAATGGTTCAGATCCTTTCTTTGCTGCTCCCAGAAGCTATTTAGCAAGAAATGTACTTTGCGTTATTGACTAAGAAAAGAGTTTCATTTGAGAGCTATGGCACTCTCCCTTACCATCTGCTCCTGCCATGTCCCTCACTGCCACATTTCCCAGTTAACCCTTTTCCCTGGTCTCCTCATGTGGGGATTTTGAGGAGTGTGGAACAGGTGCTGCACTGCTTTACTCCAACTATAAAACCCTCTGAGGATGCCTGCACAGTAGCAGTGATGTGGTTTAAGTTCTTGGCTAAAATAAATAGTTGTATATTTTGCAGAGGCAGAGACAGGCAAGTGGAGCAAGAACAGGAAGTACTGCAGGGTTTCTCTCCTTAGCCTACAGTTTATTACAAGCACTTCACAGCTCCAATTAGTATTGGGTATGGATGTCTCACAAGCTTTAATGCAATATCTTAAATAAGGCTGAAAAGGGAAGATGCTGTGCCTTTTGAGACAATCAAAGACATCAAGGCTAAGGGTGACATTCATCTTACTGAGGTTAATCTACCACTAAGATAGATCACCAGTTCATATTTACCCTGTGCTTCCCTCTCCACTGCAGAGCCAGGTGTGTCTCCCACAGCCCCTTTATGTGGTGCTGATCACTGTGCAGCACTTCCAGTCAAGTGGCAGCAAGAAGCCAGATTGAGAAGCCTGCACAGCTTTAGATGTGTTCATGATAACAAAATTCTTTGAGAGTTAGTTGTTAAATCCAGAGTAATAGCATTGAGTTTACAAACTATCTTAGCTGAGGTGTTAAGAAGTAGGATCAGATATACTTATCCAGTCATACTTTTTCCTGAGCACTTAGAGCCATTGTTGGAGCTTAAAGCCAGTCACAGCCCAGAAAATCTGCTTTGTCAGATATTTTATGGCCGTTCCCGTCCTTTTGCATGAGGATGTTTTATCAGTGGGAAGGGAGAATGAAAATTTAGTAAGGATCAATTTTTTTTCAAATTGGAAATCAGCAGTGAGGTTTTTTCCAGATCTGCCAATGAAAGTGCCACTGACCTACAAACAGGAAAACTGAAAGTCAGTTTTACAGAAAGAGCCTGTGCCAGGTGCTGAACATCAGGGTTTTGTCAGGTCACTGCAAGCCTTTTGGAGACTCAGATGAGCTGTTTCACCATGTGTTCCTCTCAGATGGTGAAAACAGCTTGTTTGAGCCTTGCGTGGAATGAGGAAGCTCAGATCTGACATCACTTGCAGCGTGGTGTGTAGCTGTGCTGCTACATGCGTGCTCCCTGCCCCTGTGACAGCACCATGTGGATCAGCACAGTGGAACCTTGTCAGCTCAAATAATTCACAGAAGGTAGAGAATGTATGGCCTAAAAAGCAGATATCACTTATCGGAACAGTGCTCACAACCTCACAATCTTGGGCACATGCACATTTACATGTATCCCTGTGTTTTCCATGAACAGTCACCAAGGATGGTTGCTATAGTTGAAAGTCTTTGTAGATTTGATCAATGTAAATGATAAAAAGACTGAGCATTTTGCTGCTGCTGTAGTAAATATATGCCTGTTGTTTGCTGTTTTAACTAGTATCTCCATAGCTTCTGAATGGCAACTCTTCTGCATGAATTGCTTTTGTTGCATTTGCTATAAAAGCTGATTCTGACTTTAATCCCTACATAAAAAGGAATTCTGGTTAAATTGAACAGTTTTCCCTATTGAATCTCAAGATGTAAAAGATGCTGGTGCTGTTAGATTCAGAGGACCAAGCTGGGCTTGCTGTGAAATTGGAGCTTTTGCTCTCTATAAAGCACAGTGTTGAAAGTAGAAGTAAAAATTCTTTGGTGCAGGGCCAGTGTTCCAGACCTGACTTTTGCAATTTCCTGATTGGTTTCATGTAAACTGCTTTTGTCTAACCATACCATTTGTTTGCTCTCAAAGATAATTTTATTTAATGTGGATTGGGAAATATGACATAACCATTTCTGTCTCTGTTTCATTTGCAATGTGACATGATATTTTCCAGTACAAACAAAATTTGCTCAGAAGTCAGTTTTTGAAACAGTGATTGCTTTATAGAATGTTCTGAATATCAAGGAAAAGATTGCCTTACTGTCACACTTACTTAGCAAATTCTTTGCTCTAATATATTAGATTACAGCCACCATTGTGGGAGGAGAGAGGTGGCTTATCTTTGAGTCCTCTCTTGTTTAGCAGCCTCCATAGCACAGCTGAAGGCAGACAGGTGGGATGTAGCTTGGTACCAACAAGCAAATCAAAGTGTGTTGCAGGATTTGAAGGACAAAGTGTTGAAAGACACTAATTTTCCAGCGCAGTGAGTACTGGGCATGGTAATTTAGCACTTGTAGTTATAACAGACTTCTGTGGTGTGGCTAAAGGAAAGTAAGGCTGATTCCTCCATTATTCATAGACCATGGTGTCTTCAACAGTACTGTGCTGCTGCTAGCTGTAATAGTACTATTATTAGTACTGAAGAAAAGAGGATTCTTATTTTGTTGTTTCTGGGCCAGAGACTCTGGTTTTGGATGTAGAGGAGAGTACTATTGGGATAGGTGAAGAGTAATGATGCCAAAACCTCAAAAAAACATTTGCAAATGGAGAACTGAAAACTTCTTGTGGTAGCACTGACAAAACCACTAAGAACGCACAGTAAGTAGTAATGATGCTGGAAATCTGCCACTAACTTCATTACTATGAAGCCTATTGTAATTAAAGTTGTCCACTGTGTAGATTAATAATTCTCTAGATTTACAGAATT
>PPHD01020275.1:0-13719 GCA_002909625.1 Bambusicola thoracicus
ATAGGCATGGATGCCACCCACTAGGCAGTAAATTTGTCTATTTCTCTTCTTTGTGTCTTTTTTTTTTCTTTAATTCCTGTGTCTTACAGTTAATTATCAAGCTAGCATTCTACTGCAAGATGTGTACCGGTTTTCTTGGGATACAAACATAAAATAGGTTTTGCACATGGGTTTTAAATATGCCTAAACCACATACAAATTATTGTGCCATCTATGCAGCTGACTCCAGTAAGCAGTGTCTTAACTTTTCAAGGTCTGCAATCTCAAAACTGAAATAATTTAACAGGGTGTTTAGAGGACAGTGATGGGGTGTCAAATCTCCCCATGTTCCTCAGTGTTACCAACTTAAATTCTGTACAATTCAAATTGTAGGCAGAAATATTCCATATCTGGAAACTGTATTTTTCAGATAGCACAGTATGTCAAATCAAAGTAAGTAAGATCACTATGCTCCTAATATCACCAGTAACATATGTGGAGTGATTTTTATAACCTGCACTTAATCCCCAAGGTTACTTTCAGATGGAAGAGAAGCAAGTAGTTAGTGTTGTGGAGCTCAAGGAGTGATGGATGATGTTGTTATAAATACAAATCACCTAGCTTCTGACTTACTCGGGAATTTTCAGGAGTATGGCAGTATGTGTTTCTAACATTCACTGAGGATGAATTTGGTGAAATAAAAAAGAAATAATTTGCTAAAAAACAAGGTGGAATTGGGTATGGGATGCCAATATTAACACTTCTATGGAAGAGCTGTTTCCTGAAATAGGCTGCAGCACCACACCAGCAGGTCTTTTGGCAGTGAGCTTCCAGATTTGCTGACAGACACCTCCCTTGCAGGAGGACGTTGTACTTTGTTATAAAGTGGTGATCAGGGCTTACATGGACAGCCTTGCCTGAGCCCTGCCTTCTCAGAGCCCCATCCAGCAGAGAAGGGTGCAGCACTGTAGGAAGGCAAAGAGGCTGTGGGTATTCCTCTGGTCCTTTTATCTCCTTATAGACACAGGAAAGAGAAGTTGTTAATTGAAGCAACATCGATATGAAAAGTGACAGTCACTTTGACAGCATTTCAGATTGTAGGGGTTGGAAATAATGTTCAGTTAGCTCAGAGCTCTACATCTCAAGAAAGAAAAAGGCTTTTTTTAATTATAGACAGTATACATAGATGAATATCAACCATTATTTTCAGCCCTGAATATAATAATCTGAGTGTGAATAGCACTTTTCATCCGAGGAGCTGAAGTGATTTACAGACATTAACAAATTACCTCCCTCACTGATAGAGACAGGAAGCATTATTGCATTTGGGATTTGGGAAAGATTAAGGTACTGAGAAATTAGTTTGCCACTGATTCCCTCTGCCGTCTTGAACAGAGCTGATGGAAAAACTGAGAAGACTATGCACACGTTGTTGAATCCTTGCTACTCTTCTGGAAAGTATTTTCAGAGAAAAAGCTCTTGCCTATTCTTTCACAGCTCATGTTTGATTAAATACTAAATGACTCTCATGTGTCAGACTGTAACAAGGGTTATATGAGGTATAGGATGACCCTTGCTGGCTTGCACTTGAGGACTTCTTTTCTGTGTATGATCCAAACTGTGCATTACAATCATTTATAACTTTATAAAGTGAGCACAAAATGAGCCTAAGGCACCATGACCACAACATGTTCACTTATTACTCTATGAGGTGAAAGGCAAGGTCAAGCTTTTTTAGAATTGTAGCTGTTTTTTAGAAACTGTTTTATTTTCTTATTGCTGTTGTGAGGTATACCAATAAAGCCAACCTAAGCACATAGGAATTTCAAATCTGTATCTACCCTAAAGTCTGTCAATTTCCTTTAAACTCTCATTCAAAAGGAAGGTGGTGAACTTTCTAAGCTTTTCTTCTGTTCAGAGGGGGGTCAGTTGAGGGTTGTGGTGGGTATCAATGTAAAATAAGTAAAACTCACAGTCTCTGAGTTCAACCTGCTCTGATTTTAGTTGAGGTTTTGGAGGAAGACTGGAACAAAAAGGCCAGGAAGGAGCAGTCTGTTGCCTTCAGTGCTTAAACTGCAGATTATGGCTAGCCTCATTGCCAAAGCCTCAGGTTCATGGCTTAACTTTTTTTTTTAAAAAAAAAAAAAAAAGACTAGAGAGACAAGAGAATTGTACAGGTCTAAATCTCTGACTCGTATATTGTTTCTTATACCATCAATGAACAAATATTAAATACCATGGAGACATATCTGTGCATATGTTTGTGTATGCAGAAGCATAAATAAGTGTATATATAGTGAGAGAAGTAAACGTATGGTAGCATAAAATCCTTATGTGTGCATATAAGTCTGAACCTTTTTTCTTTTTGCAAGAATGTTGCCTTCATAAACATTACATGTTAAATGAAATTTAGCTTGTTACAGGGCAGAATAGGGTAGTGAAAAGCAGTGTTCTTTATATAGTAACAAATAAATAGGTTGGGAAAACACCTGTTTCCAAATATTGAGAATCTGTTTACAGACTGTACGTAACATATAATAACATTCATTTAATGTAACGGTGTCGATCAAGTCTGTTTGAAAGTGGATGCCTGAATCTATCTCTGCATTTAAGAACCAGAGCAATTTATGATTTTCTTACTCGGAACAGGGCCTATCATACCTCCCAACAGCAATCTATTTTTGCAGAGCGAAAGAAACTTAAAATGCTATGACTGCTAGACTGGGAACTTGGTTCAACTAACATCAGGTTTATGACCTAGAATGGAGGTAAATGGCCAAACCCGATCAACACCCCATTAATCTAAGGATGATCAAGTAACATTGTATTTGGCAAAGCCACAAATAGCCATGTAATAACTTTGTAATTCTATGGTAATTTCTTACACATGGTTATTGATGTCCTGTAAAATAGTGTGTTACCAATAATCCCATATTACCTCTCTGCTCTTAAATATAAGGTCACTGACAGACCATGACTGTTTAATGCACTTTTAGTCTCAAACAGAAATCTTATACAATGGTTAAAAAATCAACCTTAGCGGGTGACCCTCTTTGTTCTTCTTTAATTTTTTTCCTCAGGACATATTGCATATACATCAGTGGGGCTCTAGATAGTTCATGAGGTATTAGACTTAAGGTAGATTTAGTCCTTCCTTTCCATTTTTCACCTACTTACAATCCAAGTTCTTAACAACAGTTTGAATTGCTTAGGTTTTACCTTCTTACAGACTATGGACCTAAAGAGAGGAAAGAATAAGGATTCAAATCACCCCAAGACCAATCAATACCATAGTACTGTGCCATGGCAGTATACTTTGAGGCTTGGTCTCTGGTGAATTGATAAGAAAAATCATATGCTCCTGTTCTAATCTCCTAGTGTGAAGATTCTGCAAAAGTATATGGGATCCTAAAGACCTCTCAGATCAGGGAAAGCAAACTCAGAGGCTGCCTAGAAGATAAACCACCATGCTGCTGGGTTTCTGTCTCAGCCCAGGACCTTATGGACTTTAACTGTAATTTTCATTACGTATATTTCTTTTCTACCAGTGTATGGAGAAACCTGTGTTCCTCCATAAATTGATATTTTTCTATTGAAGAATATTTAGGACTTTTGTCCTGGATGTGTAGTAGTGGATCTCAGTCATAATCTAATTTCCTTCATTCTTGTTACAAAATATTAAAACTAGATAAATTCCAGATTTAATCCTAGGTCTTAGATACTCTTAAAATTACAAAACATTTTGAACCAAATTTAGTCTGCATTTCAGAGTTGACCTTGTGCTAGTAAACCAGACATTGGAAAATATGTATCTGGAGTGAAATTTGACTTTGGCAATTTTCATATAGCTCCAATTAGGATTAGCACATAAGTTAGGAATATGGTCATACAGAGCTCATCCTTTCACTATTAAGAGGGATCTAGAGTTCTGCCATGGACTGCAAGGAGAGCAAGACCAGGCAGACAGTCCAAAAATGTACTCTGTTCCCACCAGAGCACCAGGTCTGACCATGTGAGCATCCAGAGCAACCACTGCCACCCAGCATCAGCCAAGGCTTGACCTCTCACAGATCTGCAGTCTGGGTCAGGGAATGGTCGCGTGCTTTTCTGGGAAGTTAGCATCTCATGTTTTACTTTCACTTATGTATGGTTCTGAGATAAAGAACTTTTTTTTTGTCTGTGAGACATCAGGGCTGCTATGTTTTGCACATACAGTCCAATTGTAGTTATTATCATTCCTATGGAGAGGAGATGTGTAACTGTGGGTTTTGTAATGCTCTCTATGAAACTGATGTGGACAAGACTGGATCAGCCATTTCAGAAAAACAAACAGCAGAAGGCATGCTACAAGGGAGGAAGGTGAATCCCAAGAACAGCAGCTTTCCTCTATGCACAAACTGAAGCACAAGGGGGATCCTCATGTAAATAACATGAGCTGCCTTTGCAGCACAGCCCCAAGGAGTGCAGTGCATAAAGATTCCCTTGCTAGGAACCCTTTGCAGATCAGGCTCCCAGCAACTTCATATTCTCTTTGGCCTGGGTAGAATTTGCATATGACTAGACTTCCTTTCACCAACTGTGATTGTCAGGTAAACAGACCGAGGGGAGAATAGAACCATCTGTGCCTGGAAATAGCAGAGAAATCCTCTGGCCCATAAACTCAGTGGAAACCACATATATGAGGCTGCGCTGGGTGCTAATGAATAAGAGCAATGTCTCAGCCTCTGGCTGGAAACTATATTCTTGAAAATACACTTCTGAATTTAATTAGTTTTTAGAGGACTGTTTATGTATTCTGTAAACAGCTGTGGAGCACAAGGAATCATGTGGTTTTGGTGACCTTTCATTGCTCTTTACAGTGTTTTCTCTTATGCGGCTTTTCAGCCATTCCTTTTATCACATGCATTGTTCATATCTCTTAAAGACATTGTTAGGGATGCAAACATTTGTGTGCTTCTTAAGTTCTGATTTTTATCATCTGTACCAATGAGAAAATCATGAAACTATTTTCCAGTGTTGCAGACTGGGTCGTAGCTGATACTCTTTTCCACATCGTGGAAATCTCTATTGATACTCAGTGGTAGCTTTAATTCATTATGTAGTCCCATATTAAATGGCTTTGGACTATCCAACTAAATACAGTATAGTGGGGTGGGAAAACTAGGAAAACCAAATTAAGAGACCCCACCCTCCAGAATCCACCAAACTCTCTCTAACAATGGTGAGCAGCATTTGCTTGTGGAAAAGGTGTTAGAAATAGCATAAATTTACTGCCATACTACCAAGCTATACCTTCACCAAGGTATTTTAATCTCTTTATATTCACACAAAGACACATATAGGCAAGACTCATCATTGCTGTGCTTGAGAATCTAGAGCCACATGCTAGTTAGGCATTTTATTTCAATGGCTGTATCAATAGCTAGGGTATGTGGGGCACAGCAGAACTCTTCAAGAGGATCAGCATTTCAATTCTGTAATAAATCAATATATATTTTTTGGTTCCGAAAAGATACTTTGGGAAAAGATTTGTTCTGTTTCTTTTGTTTTTGTTTTTTTAATCTAACTCTGGTAATTATGCTTCAAGGACCAGAATCCTTCAAATTATTTTCCCACTTCAGAAATTTTTTTTATTTCAGACAATAAATAGGTATTGTATTATGCAACTGCTCACCAATATCTGCTATCTAACACAAGATTAATCATGAGTTTCTCTCATAACTCCTAAATTTGAAGCACAAAAAATCTGCATGCTTCTGGATAAATTCAGATAGAAAAGCAGAAATAGCAATTATTTACTTTCTCTCCTAAGCCCTATGCCAGTTAGCCCAAGGGTGAGGTTGGCCAGTCAGGTGGAATTCTAGGTCTTAGGGCTCAGAAGAGAGCAACAGAGGTAATTTTCCAGGGAAAATGCTGAAAGTGTACATGGTGAGCTTTTGGCCTAAAAATAAATAAATGAAGTGGAAAGAATTTCTGTAGTGTTCGTAATTTGTGTGTGTGTACTTGCCTGGCACAGAATGTGTTTTACTCTGATCCTTTGAGGAAAAAAACATTATTGTAGCATAAGAAAAATGTAAGAGGCTTCAGGCAGTACACTGAAAGATAAGAAGATCAAGAATCAAATAAAGCTTTCTCTAAGTGACATTCATTTGTATTCCAAAAATAAAATCACTTGATATTCTAAACCCTTATTAGAAAGAAACTGTGCTAAATCCAGACTCTTTCAGATTTTGACTTTTGTGTCTGTATATTGCAAACTCTAAGAACCCTTCTTGCTAATCAGTTGTTGGCTGTCTTGGTGGTGACCTCATGGTCCTTGCTTTTCATTTCCATTTGTGCTACAAAGCAGCTTGTACTGGTAGTCATTTAATTCTCAGGATTGTATTAAAGTACTATATAAAGCCAGATTTGATTTTTCCCTGAAGTTCATAGAGTGTTTACAGGCTGTTGAAGAACAGAAGATGATGCTTCTCTTCAGCTACTCTGCCCAAGTTCACCCACTGGAAACTGGAGCTGTGGTAGATACTCAGGGTTAATCTCAAAGCTTCTCTAGTCAGTATTCATCTGCAGTGAATGCCAACAAGGGGAACAAGAAAGCAAGTGTAATTTCAGGATTCTAACAAGCATACAGTCTTCCTCTCTTTGTATAAAATCGTTAAAGAAAAATGTTCTTGTGACATTAAATCCCCTGCATGATGATGTGATTCCTCTTTTTTTTTTTATTGGCACTTTATATTACTAAGAGTATTTCTAACTTACAAGTGCTTGAAAATTATACATGTAATCTTGAGATATGCAGTCTTTAAAAATCTCAAGTCAAGCTTTAGAAGATACAGCTCTATTATGTGTATAAAAAAAAAAAAAAAAAAAAAACTATCAGGCTTATAGAGTCATCTGGACTGATTAGGTAGCCCTGGTTTCAGCTGGGATGGAGTTAATTTCCCTCCCAGAAGCTGGTATGAAGCTCTGTTTTGAACACAGATAAATTCAACAAAAGTCCTTTCTCATGCTTACTAGTCAGTAGGATCATGATTGCTGCCAACTGCAGCACTCCTTTTTTTTTCTGCAGCTTCCGTCCCTCCTCCATGATAATCCCAGATCCTCTCACTCAAAGCTAACCTTCTCTCAGATAAAATAATAGCTTCTCACCCCTCATGAAAGGCATGATGCTTATTCATTTTGGTGATTAGATGAAAACTGTAAAATATGCACTTTAAAATCAAGTCTAATAAGGAGAGTACATAACTGTAGAACTGTTGTTTATTTTCGTAAGTCACCTTATGCTCCTAGATGTATACCTACACATGAGGATGTAAAAAGGCTTCTCAGCCCCAGAGGATTTAAAATTAGCTTCCAGACATTTGCAGGCAGTGAAGTGCTAGTTTAACGCCTTTTGATGTGGTGCAATTCACTTGTGGAGGCCAACACAGAAAGCACCAGCCCGCATAGATGGAACAGCATTCCAGCACCAACAACGCTGTCATTGTTCTCTTTCCTAGAGAGACTGGAAGCAGTGGTGACCCCAAAGCTGTTCCTTTGGAAAAGGAAAACTACTTTGCAATAATAATTATTCCTGGAGTTCAAAAGACTAAGCCTTCCCCCGAAAGAAATAAAACGATTACAAATTCACACAACAGCTGGTTGAAGTTGAATGAAGACGTCAATTATGCAGATAAGGAAGAAAGAAATGGTCCCTCAAAATGCTTCAAAGGAACAACTACATATAAATGTGTTTGAATTTTGTAAAAATAGGTCTACAGTGCAATGATCTGCCCAATTAATGTTTCTCTTTTGTACGCTACTCCTTTCTTAAGTGCTTTCAGTTCCTTGAATAACCACAGATTTCTCTGGACGAATGAACCCTCCCATTACCTTTTCAAAGTCTCTGAAAGCTTGATCTAAAACTTTACTTGATCCTCTTTATCATTCTCAGCCAAATAGTTGTTGTTCATAGACTGATCAGTGTGTTGCGCTTACTTTATCAGCAGAAAGAATAGGCTCATCTATCATCTTCCTTGAGGAATGAGAATAATGTATTTATTCTGTTATATAATAGGTCTTCCATCCTGTAGCTAGAGGTATGGTCCATGTTCTGATTAGTGGCCATAAAATACAGCTGAAAAATTCAGGAAACTTGAAAAAACTTGAAACTTGAAATAAGATAGCTTTCTGACCTTGATGAAAATGAACTAAAAGGATTGGGCTTTTTTTTATCTTTGTAAGAATTAACATTCAATCAATTGCTGTCATTAATATGTGAAGAATAATTTCCAGCTAGATTTAATATAGGTCTTGTGATTGTTACCACTGAGTGTGGCAGTTACTGTGAGAAATCTAATGACTCTTCAGTGCATATGCACTCAGGACAAGACTCTGCATGGGTGGAGGGGAAAATAACATTTGAGGCTGTTTAGGCTAAGTGTTCCACATATTAATGCCATTTCCCTTATCTGGACAGGTTCTATTTGTGTCACAGAATGGGGTTAATAGCAGGCTTCCCTTAAGATTATGCAGATATTCAAGGGTGAGCAGTTTTGTATTAGAAAAACTTCAAGTGCAAAGCTCAGGAAAATGTGCATTTTATATTACATCCAAAATAAACTGGATTTTCAGTGCCTCTATAAGGATGACATTTTATGGAAGATTACTGACTTTGTGCAGTTTCGTATTTCATATATCAGGGAAAGAGAAGTGCTTAGCATTTAATAAATATATGGACTGACTATAGGATACTCTACAGCTCTGAATTCCCAAATAAGAAACCAGCCTGCAAATCTCACACTGTTACCATCTGGCAAGGGGGAAATGACCCTGTCATCTAGTGTAATGTAGTTATTACTTTGTATTCTATTAAGCCATCATTTTTAATTTGCTCTTCATCCATTTTTTTTACAGACAAATGAACTTGCCTATGAGTAGAAGTCCCTTTTCTAGAGGGGATCAATTTATCTTCTGTCAGCTATATATTTAATTTATTGACTCAGACATTCAGATTTAAAAATGTGTTGCTGGTGAATGTTTAAGTTTCTTTTACACTTTCTTTTGGCTATCACACTTCTTCATACTAAATTAATTCCTGAAAGGGATGTCTATATAGTTTCAAGCTCTATGGATATTTATTTTCAGTATAGACATGAAAAAAATAAATCAGAGATTAAGGCTCAAGACCTGTGGGAGTAGTGATCTCTCTAGGACTTATCAACGCAGCAGTTACCACTGC
This sequence comes from Bambusicola thoracicus, assembly GCA_002909625.1. Lineage (NCBI taxonomy): Eukaryota > Metazoa > Chordata > Aves > Galliformes > Phasianidae > Bambusicola > Bambusicola thoracicus. Next base: position 9,200 of record PPHD01020275.1, read on the forward strand.
CCTCGGTCATCCCAAACATTTTACAAGGTTTTGGTTTAACACAGAATTAGTAATGGATAGATGTGTATTTCACATCTGATATGTGACATCTGATATAAAACTGAGTCTGTGATGCTAATAGAAAATATAGTAATTCAAATGGTTGTATCTTCATAGTATTAATATGTGGAATTTATTTATTTGTTTGTTTCGTTCCAAAATGAACAGTGAGTACTAAGTGCTTTGCAGTAAATTTATTTTTAGGGCTAGTACTTTTCTTCAGCTTTTCCCTTTTACCTTCACTGGTGGTGAAAATGGTGGTGACTATTGAAAAACAGAATTTTATAGCTGAGAATTAATTCTACCAAACAATGTTACTACACTCTTTGTATCTGTTGTAGTTTCCATGGAAATAAACAGGAGGCATTGCTTTCAGAGCAGTCTACATATTAGAATATCAGACTCAACTGAGTACAGTTTTCTTAAGGAAACTAATGCTTTGACTCCAAGTAGGTGGAGAGTGATGGAATAATAATTGTTGGTTGCATTCACACTACTATCTGTGTATACAAAACAGCATTTTTTCTTTTTGTGTCCATGGTACATTCCTAAACTGTAATTGCTAGACTTTTCAAGTTTTTCTGGCTGCCAAGTCCCCCACTGTGACACTAGCAGTGTTTTGCATTAGCTGTACTGAACATTAAATATTATAAAGAAAATAACCATCAGTAAATATTCTGCTAATGCATTTAAACCACTAACTCCCTGAAATTACTTTTGACCAGTTGTATACAGCACCAGATTTCAAGGCTGTTTACAAAAGAAATCAGTCTATCTTTTGTTGTTGTAATCATTATTCTTAGTCTACTAGGCACTGCAAGCTGTGATAGCCTTTTTATCTTCTTGTACTATAGCTGTAATATTCTAAATGTCAACATCTATCCTTCATGGTTTGTTCAGCATACTGAGTATTGAAAGTGCACTTACAATGTTGAAACTTCAAAATACAATGCAAAAGAGAAAAAAAAAAAAAAAAAACTTCCTGTTGGATAAAACAAGAAAAACAGAAATCTGTTGACACAGTCACCACTGAAAGAATACTCTGTATAAAAGGAAGTTCACCAAAATGAATGTGCATGAATGCTTGGCAACATCCCAGATTTTAAAATTAAATTCTAATTCAATTTTCTGTGGAAAGAATAGAGAGATAAAACTAAAATTATTCTTTCTACAGCTAGAAACAATTCACTTCTTGCATCCTCTTAGAGCTCTTACACTCCTGTTTAAAGAACTAGTATTTTTTTGTAAAAAGTATTTTTTTTTCAAAAAAGGAGAGAGCATGTATGTCTTTAGCTCATGATAGGTATATGAAAGGATGAGTTCTGAGTATTCAGATGACTTACAATAGTTTGAATCTTTGCCTACAACTTGAAGTAAAGTTATCTCAGCAAATAGAGTTTAACAAAAAGTGAAACAACCCCGCTGTTTAACAAGATGTGAAATGGAAGATTACTTCAGAATTCCCAGTAAGGTTAAGGAGGATCAAAATGAGACCAAATACTGAAGGCCTCATTATACTCAATGATTGTGAAATGGCACATAATTTTGGCTGAAAAAGTCATAGCGATGTTGGAGACTCTCAATCTATTCTATATGTGTGTAAGCATGGAGTATAGTACTGGTAAAGATCAGGCAATGCATTGCCTAGGTTTTGATGTACACTCTAAATTTACTCCTGGGAAGTGATTCTTTCCAGTGCCCTCTAAATTGACGCTTTGCAGAGTTCAGGAATCATACTCAAAATGAGCTTGTAAAAACTAGTTTGGTTTAGGAAGACTGATTTGCTAATGATAGTTTGCAGTGGATCAGAGAACTCATTTTAGTAATGTAGAGAAGCATAGAGGTTGGAGAAGGAATCCATAACAGTGAATGCATACTGAAAAGAGGGAAAAAAAGGGAGAACAATTAAACCTGCTCCCTGGAAAGAGAGTTCCCTATGTACAGCTGTTTTCAACATGCTAGTAACTGTCCTGTGAAAAGTCTATCTGAGCATATATAGCACTTTTCGTCCAATTGTATGGACTCTACCTTACCAACTAGGTACAGAGAAAGCACTTGCTGTGGGAACATCCAGTTCTGTAAGGATCTGTAGCCTTTGTGCATGAGACAGAAAGTCAGTTAGAGAGAAGTGGCTTTCCAAGTATTAGAAAGAAAGGTGTTCTTACTTGCCTCATTAGCACTGGATGGAAGCTTTAATTCATCTTTTCAGTCCTCTTGCAATAGCCAGAGACCATAACGAGGTTTGATGTCTTGATATGTAAAAACATGTTTTCAGGAAAGCAAGTTATGTCTCATTAAAATATATGTATGTGTGTATATATATATCTACAACTACAACTGGCTGACTGTGCTATGAGAACATGTGGAAGCCAGATCTTCCACTGCACAGAATGCAGATAGCAAGAACAGTTGTTTATTTGTTGGACTGTATTTGGAACAACAAATTTTGGTGAGTACATGGAGAGGCAGATTGCACATGATACTGCATAATTATTTTCTTCAACTGGGAATTTATTTCTATCTTCTGAAATTACGTTTCTTTCCTGCTGGTTTGGTACAACCAGTAAAGAAACTGAACTTCGTCAGCTCAAGTAAGAAATGGTTCACAGTTCAGCTGGGAATTTGCATTCATCAAGTTAATACTCTCTTTCAAGGTGCACTAACTTTAGGAGAGCTACTTACTTTATACTTACGCAATGCCCTGCTAGCACTATATTCTTTCAACAAATCAAGCCATTTAAGCATTCTGTTTGTAGACTGAGGATGATGGATTCCACTAAAGAATATATAAATGAGTAGCATCATCCAAGCACTGGGAATTGCAGACGTGGCTCTTTCTCCTTGCTCTTTTATGTGAGATCTGTGTTGAACAAGTGTACCATTTACTTTTAATGAAATATTTTGCTGCCTCACATTAAGTGGCATGCCAAGCAACCGTAGGAAAAGTGTGTGGTAAAAATACTGTGCTTTGTCAGCTCAAATTCTCTCTCTCTCTCCTTTAAAACAATGTTACATATTTAATTTATTACCACTTTCCTGCGCTCTGGAAAAGCTCCTATGAACATGGGTGTCAATTTCCAGGCTCAGCTCCTGCTGCCCCTGGAAGCTGCAGGAGAGTTTGCTTTATAAGGTGAACTCAAGTGCTGCCATGAAAATCTTTGGGTCTTTCTTCATCTGCTCAGGGAGCCAAGAAAGTGTTCACATAAGCTTTCCCCTGCCGTTTGTGTCTCAAATCCCCTTGTGTTAAATGATGTATCACAGCTTGGGAAGATTTTTTTCTGAGGCCATTGTCCATTTGCGCCACCTATGGCACCAGAGGTTTCTGCAATTTCCATAGATCTGACTAATCAGTCTGCCTGTTTATCTGGAATGAGTGCCAGCGTAGCAGTGAGACTTTACATTCAATATCTGCTGGTAACAACATAATATTTGAAAAGAACATGGCAATGCTACAGTTAAAGACTATAGTAGAGCCTGACTTTAAAAATGAAGCTTCTGAAACACATTACAAATATTTGTGGTTTGCAAAGTAGCAAGAAAAAGACAGAACTGCCATTTAAGAAAACATTAATAATGCAACTGTACGACTCTGTGACAGGTTAGACATTTTCATCCTGGAAGAAAACATCGCTAGCTGGCCAGAATTGAGTAAATATGAGGAAATCTTTTCCATATACTCAAGTGTTACGCATTGTGTGAAGTTGAAGTGTTAACTCTGATACAATTTAAGGTGGCTCTGATTTTACTCAAATATCACGTGGGAAGCAACAGAATTTTAACATTTGTGAAGTCTTTGGGAAACCTGACACTGGTTTAATTTCTTATCTTTTTTGCAGTACGTACAGTTACCTTAAAAATAATGCTTGTTTTGAAGAGGAAAAAAAAAAAGCAGATTTACTTAGCAGAAACGTAGTTTGATAACTTGGTTCAAATGCTGAGATTCATTTGACTTGATAAATTTCCTTCTGATACAGACGTTGCAAACTTTTCACATCTTGCAGTACGTCAAAGTAGGGCATGCTGCTAAGTTTCCTTACATTATTAACAAGTTAAGGACTTCTGTTACACTTAGAGTGGCAGTAGTGCATGTGTGTGCACAAAGACTGAGAATGTTGGATTGTTTAGCTGAGTGGAGATGTAATATCCTGTACATAGAATTATAGAATGGCTTATGTTGGAAGGGGCCTTAAAGATCATCAAGCTCCAACCACCTGCCATAGGCCTGTTGCCCCTCACACTGGACCAGGCTGCCCAGGGCTCCATCCAGCCTGATCTTGTGCACCTCCAGGGATGGGGCATCCAGTCTCTCTGGGCAGCCTGTAGCACTGCCTCATCAAACTCTGAGTAAATAACCTCTTTTTCCATGGTTCATTTTCATGCTAAACATCACACAAAGTAGACAAGTAAATGCATACATATATACATGCAAATACTTAAATAGTAAATTGGGAAACCTTTATTGTGGATACTCTTCCCACACA
>PPHD01020276.1:0-13719 GCA_002909625.1 Bambusicola thoracicus
CACTCAATAAATGAGATGTGATTCCATAACTGATGGGCAGATGTTCAAGTATGTCACCTGATGCTTTGCCAAAAAGGTGAAATACTGAGATAACAGGCTTTAACGTAAAACTAAGTAATGGACAAAAAAAAGTCAAGATTTTGGTCAGAAAACAATCCAAATCCCACAGTTCCAGTGTATTAAGCTTTCAAGAACCAGAAGAAAATGATTCCTCTATAAATAGTTTTAACTAAAGTCACACTGTTGTAAAAAAAAAAATAAAAAATAAAAAAATACCCTCCTCACAAACCACAATCTCATATTCTAAAAGTTTACTTGCTACGTTTTAGTGCAAATCTAGGAAGGTCACTTCCTGTTCTTTTGAATTTGAAGGTGTTTATCCACACATAAAACTGAAATAGAAGATTGAGTACTTCTACTCAAATAAATAAATACATAAGTCAAGGATTCACAAAGTCAAAAGATCAGTTTAGATAAGCACTGGGGGCTGAAGCCTCAGGAGCACAGCTAATTGTGCATGATGATACTTTCTATTTAACACTGAAAAAATAAGAAATTGAGAAAAAAATTACTATCCAGGATGGACTCTATTATACCTGCTTTCTAAGGTCATCAGCATGTAGTACAAGAAAACAGATATAATAATATGAGTGAGACGTATTTTATTCTCTAAATTAAATGGATTTTTTATTACTGAGGTAAAAAGTGCCCAAAGGCAGACATAAAAAATTTGCATGCAAATGTGGATGATGACCCAAGAACAGACTTATACTTGTGAGACAAGTGCTCATAACGAGTGAGATATAAGATAGTCAAAGCAGCAGAAGAACTGATCAGACACATCAAGGGACAGAGACATCAGCAGACTAATGCCCACTAGTTTTGACAGTCTGAAAATCAGTGAAGAACTATGAAGACCTTTGAGTGATTTCTGCACCTTCGTAAAACTAGACCGGAATTAACCAAGGTTTTTTAAATATCTAAATATCTAACAAACACAAAACTGCTCTTCCTCTCTGTGCTGGATTGCACGATTTAAGAGACGCTTGCAAACTGGGCAACTGAAGAAAACAAATGGCGTCAAAGTCAGTAGCAGACTATAAACAAATCTGGAGAGAGCCTTTGGGAGTATACCAGCAGAACCTCTCTAGCTAGATGCAGTCTGAACTTTCATTGTATGCTGTTAGCTATTCTCCTCATTATTATTATTATTATTTTGACGGACTGTTTTTTTGCATTCTTCTTTATTTCACATTGTGGCAACTATCTGTTTTTCATAGCAGTTTACACGATTATATAAAAACTGTGAAAGACAGAATAAATCCTTTGCAGACATTCTCCTTTGGCTTGTACAAATCGGACTCCAATAATTCTACTGATTATTGGGAAGTGGAGCATAACATTGGAAACATCAAAAGGAATTTAGCTTTAGTTTATTGGAGGTTTTTCCTCTTCTTTTTAGCCATTAGGATGTTCAGCCTCTTCATTTTTATTATTCTAGATCAGTCTTTTAAAATGGCATGAATAGCTTTCCTTTTTATTAGAATAATTTCCACTCTCTGTGGTCAGAACGCTCATTATTAACTCTGCACAGCACTCATGTCAAGGCTAAGAGGTTTTCTGTAGCCCATTTTTTTCTCATTTCTATACTCCCTGGCAACCTATTGCAGGTTGACTTTGAAGGTGAAGCCAGTCATTAGAAAAGGTAGGCTGGAAATTAGGAGTTTGCTAAGCCTTAGAAGCAACCACCATAGCAGGCAAGTAACTGAACAAAGAGCTTTAGCCTTTGTCTACTAGACTCTCATCTGCTCTCTCTTTCCCTCTGCCTGTTCATTTTAGCCTCGCTTTCAGCGGGAAGCAAACCAGCTCTGTGTAGCTTCGTTGTCTGGTGACTCATTTGGGCAATGTTACTTTCTGAATGTAGCCTTTCTTAATAACAGTTATGGTTGCAATATGTTCAAATGTTTCTTCCACACTGGAAGAGCAATTATCAAATTCATAACTCCAAGTACCTGCTTCCACGGTAATCTGAGTTATGTCTCCACCTGCGTTACCAAACATCACAAAAACAGCTGAAGCACGGTAAGCTTTTCAGGGTCATTGCACTATCCTAAGTACACATGTAACTTCCTTTCATCCCATGCAGGAAGCAGCATAGAGATAGCTGTCATATTAATCCTGTTACAGCTGCATTATTCTCTGATGCCCAAATTTAATAAGGGGATGAGACAACTAGCGCAACGACACTAATGCAAAGACACATACACACAGATCCCTAGGAAGAAACATTATGCTCAGGAGTGTGAAATACAGTTTTCACCTCAATCAGTTACGAGGTAAAGAGAATCAGTGGAAGTCATATATTTGCTAAGGAGCCATATTTTTCACATTTGATTGTATCCCCATCAATGTAGAATTTAAATTCTACTATGAAACAAACTAGATTATAAAATGGACACTTTCATCACTATGTCTTTAAGACTGATTTAGTAGCTCAGAATTGCCTTGAGATCCCTGCAAATTAAGAACCTCAGCCACAGTAAGATGGTGTAAGCTTTAACAACATTGTGCCAGCTTTTATAGATGAATATCAAATTTGCAATGTCCATGATTTCAAGTTACAGTGCTTTTTTGATTTTTACTTTAAAGAGATAATAGAAGCTTCAGAAACTGATCAAGTCAACCTCTATGTTATATGCAGAAGCCACAATCCAGTGTTATTTGAGCAACAGGGAATGTGCAAGAGAAGGTCAAAGAGTTCCCAGCACATTTGTCAGTACAAAAACTCAACTGTCTGAAGGAAAGGGCAGATATTGAACTCCACTGTGTCAGGTTTTTCTACTAAACAGCAGGTCCCATGAGGGAAAGGGACTTGAAAAAACTGCACTTGCCAGCAGGGATAGCAAGAGTAGTATGAGGCTTTCCTATATAGAGCATACAAGGCTGTGAGAAAGATAAGAGGTCAAAATATGTTTAAAAAACATTGCATGTTTTCTCTACGCTTTAGGATATAGGTTTTCATTTACACTAGATTTGACCTTATCGGAATGTTTTCAGTTCCCTGAGAGAAAAAGAGCCATGTTTACTTGAACAAACCATGAATAAAATTATGTTGAAAACAAAATTCATCCACTGACTGGCTCTTTGGCACTAGCAGCTCTGATCTAATTTGCTGCTAGCAGCAAAGACAAAACTATGTAAAATATCACTAATGTGATTTACCAAAGTATAGTTTCAAAATTTTTAAAGTTGTCAAGCATACTTTGTGCAAATATGACCAGATATTATCTGGGAATTGTGATGTAAGAGAAAATCTTTTCTAGAGGTTTTGTGGATATTACTTAGAATAGAAAGCTTTGATAAAAACAAATCTAAAAACAAACAAACAAAAAAATTAAAATAATCTGTTTCCCATCCTTTCCCAAAAAAATAAATTCCAGTCTGTTTGCCTGATACAGATAAGCTTATAAGCCAAGCTAAGAAAAAAAGAGAAGAAACCTGCCAAGTTTCCTGATCAAACTGCACTAAATAGCAGAAAGATAAAACTATACGGTTGTCAAGCCTTACAGTTTTATCTTTAATCTTGAAACATATTATTCGTGCAGAACACAACTGATCCACTAACTAGGCTGCTTTCAGGAAATGTGGTCACTGGCCTATCAATAGATCCTGCTATACGAGACAAATCCAAGACCGCACCAATACATCCTTCAAATGTCATCTTACATGTAGGATCTTTTGGTTTAAGAGTTCTTACAATTGATTGGTTAGAATCAAACTTTGCAACATTCCCACATACACTTACAAAATAAATTCTAAAAGTAGCAAAAAATACATTAACTATCCTGAATTTGACACTTTACTATTTCATCTTTTTTTTTACAGAGAATCTTGAAAAAAGACATCAGTGTACGTCAGTGTAAATCACTGTTAGTCTTCCCAGCCTCCAGTTCACCTGAGTCTGTATTCACCTTAGTGCTACAATAATTTGTCTTTCTCCCCTCCTCACCCTCATTGAGTCTCAGCAATTCCAAAGAAAATACTTTTGATAAGCAAAAGTGTCAATTACCTATTTTTTTCCTACCCTGTTGCTTTAGAAATAAGAACTGGATAGAAAATAGCACAAGAATAGGGAAATTAATTGCCATATATATTTCACTGAAAAACACAGAAATTTCCAACATCCTCTATAGTGCTTGTATATTAGAATCCCTGAGACATCATTTTTAAGAAATAAAAGTTGAAATTAGTGCATTCAGTATCAGGGGAAAATTCTTGAAAAAGTGGTTCATTTGTATCTTAAGAGCTCCAAAAGAACTCTTGACCTTCTTCCATGAAGAAAAGTATCAGCACTATCATTTGAACTCTCATTTAAGGAGGTCTAACAGTTTTTACTAATTTATGATTTATTTAATACTTGAGGTTAACAATAAAGAACACTTTTCCATTTGCAACAGATTAATATATTACTTAAGACATGAAAAAATCCTAATTAATGCAGGTATACTATAACCTGAACCTGCTAAGAGGAAATAATGAAAACCTTGCTTTTATCCATATAGTGAAAGCAGTGAGGAACTGACAGAATGAAATAAGTATCCTGAAGCTAGCAGTCCGTATGCAGAAAACGGTTTCAGGAAAGACATAAAGGGTAGTGAGTACTCAGGATATTCATCATAATTATAAAGAAAATTGTTAATAATTTTGTATTGAAGAAGGTGTGAAAATTTTAGCACAGAACACATACACATAAATGTACGTATACACATACATGTAGTTATGTCCTGCATGGATTTTTGCAGGTTACGAAGGAAAGGAGACTTCCCTCCAATTTGTTTTGCTTCCTCTTCTCTCTAAGCCTTCCCATACAATAGTGCCAGAAGTCACCTATTTTTCACATAACAGTCTCTTTACCAATTTCTTCCTCCATGGGACAGTCAGATAATCAAAATCTGGCTTCCAGGCCACTGAATGCCTCATAAATTTATTGTCTGCACTTGTGGATCCGTTTCTGTTACATGAACCTTGACAGAAATGTATCCCTGACATCTATCAAAACAGGAAGATATGTTTGCCAGTGTGTGACCCCACTCAGAGAGTAGAAAAACTTCCTGATCTAGACTGACAAGAGATCTGCATGCATATGGAAAACATCATTACATTCTTCAGAGCAATGCAATAATAGAATTTGGCACACCGTTGCTAAATCCATTCTGGTTGAAAATGTATTCAAATTGATGCTACAAGATTCTCACAAGGGAAAAAAAAATAAGACAACAACTATAGAGGAAACTATTGGATTATTTTTAATAAGAAAGACAGAGCCAGGTTCCCTGGCTTACTTAGGCGCCACAAAAGTATGATGTCTTTCTAACCAATTTTCAAGTTACTGATGGTGGAAAAAATGGAAATTTGGAAATAGTGATGCAGAATTTCACAAAAATTCATATCTCACAAATATGTGAACTCATTCCACACATACAAACTGCTATGCTACAGTTTACTATCAGCTCTTCATTTAATTTGGAGCTCTATGAATTTGCCTGCTGAGTGCATAAGTCCAGATGGTGAAAGTCCTCCTTCAGTAAAGCCAGGGCACTTTTCATTTTATGATCTGCCCTGCAAAAATATTCAACTTCTTAAAAAGCATGCTTTTCAATATGATGTCTGGCAGATTATACATTAGAAGTGAGAAAAGTCGTGGGTTGGAATAAAGACTGTGTACTAGGTAGAGCAACAGTTGCACCAGAAAGCAATGTAAAACAGGGAAATCACTCAGTGCTTCTCACTGGTAGACAGATGTCTGGTAATTTACAGGAAAACAGGGCTTCATCAAATGTAGTAGTTACTTGGGAAGACAAATGCTATCACTCTGAGTATTTCCTTCTTGTGCCTTCCTTCCCCCAGTGTTATTGTTCCACCTGACTCCAGATAGTACAAAATATGCCTTTGGCCAGTTTGTGTCAGCTGTCGTGGTTCTGTCCCCTCCCAGCTCCTTGTGCACACCCAACCTCTTGGTGGCAGGGCAGCATGAGAAGCTGAAAAGTTCTTGACTCAGTGTAAACACTGTAACTAAAATTTTGGTGTGTTAATCAGCACTACTTTCATCACAAATCCAAAAAAATAGCATCACATTTACTAACAAAACACTTTATCCGAGAAAAAAAACAGCACAACAGGGAACGTTGTATAAAGCAAATGTAGGTCTTAATAACATACAAACTCATAAGCTGCCTACAGGGTAAACATTTTATAATTTATACAAACCATAGGCATTGTTTTCATGAAACAATTCCTTCAAAAGAAATCATTCCTCATTGGCATAAGTATTTTGCCATCAGCAAAATGGAGTCAATTCATGAAAGCATTTTGGAAATGAATCCATCAGAGCTTTCCAATCCTAACTTTCAAAAGGATATACAACTCAATACCAGTAGAAGATCTGTTGACAAAACTCTATGATTTATTTCCAAGTGCCATTGCGTATGGTAGGTCAACAAGCTGACATTCATTGCCTAACAGCATTCTCAATTGACAAAAGAAGTAAATTTCTATATAAGAAATAAAACTCAGTGAAAGTAAAACTTAGTCAACTGAAAATTCTCTAGAAAACTGTATGATTCTCTAAGTTTAGGCTGTGCTTTATACTTTCACTAATCTAATTTTAGATTAATATTATGTGCTAATGATAGTGGCAAAAAACATTGTACAATATCTATTATTCGCTAAGCTCCAACACTTAATAATTTCATCTATTACAGTAGATGTTCTGGAGATCTCTTAAGCTTAAAAACTAACCGTATATTCTGAAATGAGAGTTTGGACTTTGCATTATTATCTTCATGCTATGAATATGCTACTGTGGACAGTCACAGTATGTTAGTGTTTTCTATTTTCTCTGCGATGTTCCTCTAATTGTCTCTCTATTGTTCCTCTAATAAAGAGAACATCATTTCACCATTTCTCCTGTCTGATTTAGTTGGAATACATAAACCTTGTATGCTCAGAAAATTTATGTCAGAGTGCCTACTGAGTACTGATGGAACCATGGAACACATGTTGGGATCTATTCTTCTGCTTTCCTTTTTGACTCCATCACTTTTTGTTACACAGGTATAAGGATTTAATTCAGTCTGCCTCAGCTGATAAGAAATGCTTTGTTTTCTCAGCTATCAATGGAACAGTTTCATCTTGCAAAGTTTTTTCAAGCAGCAGCTCACAGGATAGACCTTGTCAAAGTGCATTTAATTCTCTTACAACTGCAAAGACTGAATGTATGCAGTGGGCAACAGCTCCCTAGGCTGAAGCCATATTTTCTGCTGTAAAGAATAGTCCATTTATGCTATTTCAAGGGGGCTGTGATGAGTATACCATTTACCAGGCACAGTGGTACTTCAGGTTGATTTAGGCCTTTCCTGTGCCCCTGTATTTTACAGTGCTTGTATCACATCCTGAATGGAGAAAGTATTAGTGCTTGCAGGTAGATCATTTTTGTAGTCTCTTGATATTATCTTGCAGTTTGTAGTCCTTGAAACTTGTAGGTGGTGAAAACAAGGAGACCGGGAGATGAACTGGGTGTTCTTAAAGCCTCTGAAGTTACATCTACAATGCAGGGCTTGCTTTCTGTCCACACTGCTGGCATGAACTCTGTTACGACATGCAATGAACGTGGCTTAACTTGTCACGTAAAACAGTTAAGCCAATCATTCTGATTAATTCTCTCTTTTCACCCCCTTTTTCTTGCTAGGAATCTTAAAACATTCATTATATTTTCAAGTGAGAGTCCAAGTCTCACTGAACACATTACATGGAATTGCAACTTTCACCAATTTAGAATGCAGTTTATTCAATAACAAGTATTTCATTGTAGAATGAAAAGGAATATGCAGTCAATATTTTGCTGGGAGCACAAAAAGAATGATATTTCCAGGCATTTTGAGAAAGTCAGATGGGAACAAGAGCTATTGAAAGGGACATGTCTTGCCAGAGGTATTTCAAAGAGAAAGGAAGAAAGCCTGTAAGGGCAAAAGAATCTCACACTGTGTGATGATAGTTTCACACCTAATTAAAGGTTGACAGAAAGGACGGTGCGTTCCGTAATTTTAGAGAATTTCTCTGTCACTGAAAGAGATCACCCTCTGTATCAAATACTACAAAACACACTTATGAAAGGTAAGTTTTGATTTATCAGAAAGATAGAAAGATAAAGAACCTGGGTCTAACATGACTGAGCAAATTTGTAATCTGTCATGACGACACTTGATTTTTTTGAAATACCCAGCTGTTACTGCTCAGGTCATCTTCTCTTGAAGCACTGCCCACTTCAAACAATATTTATTTGATTCTTGTTCTGCCTTCAGGATTTTCTTGTGTACAAAAAGTTCAGGATTGTTTTCTCAAGTAGCATTTTCTAACATCAGTAAATCCTCAGGCAAGTGTTTACGAGAAAACTTTTGTTTCTTTGATGTCAGTTCCTACTTTTTAAGAAATGTTACTGTTTCCTCTTCTCACACACAGTTTTTTAAATTCTAAAATGGTAACGTTGGTGAAACAAAAACCAACCAAACAAAAACAAAACAACCACAGACAACTTTCTGTCTCATTTAGGGGTCAACACCACATGATTATACAAATCTTGGCTCATCTTCCAAGTTAGTGGTTAACGTCTTTTCAACATAGAAGAAAGAGAGCATTTACCATTGTACATAAATAGCCACTACCTTTTAAAAAGTATAGTTGAACAGAAAGAATTTAAACTGAATTTCTTTTCTGTGGAAGTTAAGAACCCACTGCTTATTTTCAAAGCAATTGAGGAAACATCATCTATCTTACATCTTCTCTGGAAAGGCAAATCTAAATTCAAACTATGTTATCTACAGCTAATACAATAGCTTTTCAGCTTCACCAGTCATCTCAACTAGGTTCACAAATCACAACATAGCAGACACTCCTCACTACTACATCTTTTGAAGAATACTAAAATACCCATTGTACTTTTTCCCTCATTTCCTTAATAAACATCAAAACATCACTTTTTTTGTGATGAATAGAATTAACCGTCACAGATTAGTGTCAGCCTGTTTCTGTCAGTCAGGTAAATCAGTCATGATTTTCTATGATATCCATAATAAACCATTCCTATTTTCTACAATAAACCATTCACCAAAAATCACTCATAGTCTTCAGATGCTGAAAGAGTAATCAAAACAACATTCTTGAGGTGCATTATAATTTTCCTTTCTCTGGTAAAAAGAAAACATATATGGTTGTCAACATGTGCATGGCAGAGGGGTTGGGACTAAATGAAATTTTAGGTTCCCTCCTACCTAAGTCATTCAATAATTCTATGATTTCCATGGTAAAGATAACAGAATAAACCAATTGAGGAAAATGAACCATCCACTTAAAATTCATGCCTTTCAAAGAGCACAAGCAACTATAAAAATTTTACCAGGAATTATATTATATTAAGGTCTAAAACAGTCTGCTACCTGTTTGCTTAAAACAAGCCATCAGAAAGAACCCCTTAAAATCCTAAGATGAAAACAATGCAAAAAGGGAAAATGAAGCAGGGTAAATAATGAGCTATTATCCTACTTACAAAGAGGAATCATACAATGAAACTGAAATGGGAAGAGAAAAGCATTCAAAAATGTCAGAATACCTCCACACATGGCACCTAATTAGCTCATTAAACTCACTGACACAAGGTATCATGGAGACCAGAAAGACGATGTCTCGAAGTAAACAGGGCATTAAGAACTTCATTGCATTCCTTAGGACTAAGGGAAATAATCATTAAATAGAAAGGATACCAATCTCCCAATCACTTTAAAACAAAATGTCTGTGTTTTATGTAGAGGACACTACAAAAAAAGAATCACTGGACTTTTACTCAAAGTGTTATTCAGAACCAAGAGTGAACAATCTCCTGCTCCAAATATTTGTAAACCATTATGGGCTCAGATGCTCTCAAAGAGGTAAATTTGCTGTCCTACTCTGAACTGTGATAACGAAACAGACTTCTAAGACATTTCAGAAAAGGAAACAATTATCTGGACAAAAAGTATCTAATAAAAAAAAAGAGAGAGAGAGAGAGAGAGAGAGTTAATAGTGAAAAATATTACTTTTAAATATTTAAATTACTTTTAAATATTTTATATAAATATAGGGAATGAGAAAGAAAGGTAGAAAAAGTAGCTTTAATCTCAAATTTAAAGCCTGTTACCCTGTTGCATTCCATGCTATAAACACAGGGTGCTTTAGAAAATTATGTACACATTGAATGGTTTTCCATTTGTTGCTTCTGATTACTGTACACTATCTCTGCTTGAAGGTTTTGGTATTGAGCTAAAGGCTTAACTTGTAAGTATACAAGTGCTGTGCTGAAGCGAGAATGCTGACTTATGTACCTACACACCTTACACTGTGAATAGGGAACTGCTGATAACTCAAACAGGGTTCAAAACAGAAAACACAAGGAGCTGAGGGAAACTCTAGTCAGAAGACGCATCCTTCTGACCATCTCTGAAAATGTGCATTTCTTTCCCTTTAAGATCCAGGTCTTGGACCCTTAAATGAGGAATAAGGTTCTCTGTTTTCTTTCAAAAGGCAGTATCATGTAAGATCAACTTGGTCTCTTAACCAGACAGTGGGATTACTGAGCTTAGTGTCCGTGCAGTGCAAGAGGACAAAATTGTTTGACAGCAGTTTGACCCAAACTATTTAAAACTGCATACTAAATATTTAGACCACTTAAATAGCTGATCAATTCAACTGAAGATATTTGAAAAGATAGAAAGCAAAAACTTTTCCTATGGAATGAGAAACTTATTTGGTATTTATTTCTCTAGTAGTCAAAGCAAGGTGTTAATTTGAAATGTACTTAATAATAATTGAATAGATACTAGTATTGCATATTTAGGACAATAAACTAGAAAACCCAAGAAGAGGTTCAGATTTTTTAACCCCCAACAGACAAGCCATCTCTTTTCGACAAGAAAATATCTTTCTAGACTTATTATTTTGTTTCATCAGTAACCCATAGAGCTTCAGGCTGAGAACCAAGTGACATTATAATGACTATAAGACTAATTTAGAACATGAATTGCAGCTTCGATTAAAAAAAACCAGCTAAGAATATATTCTCACAAATACTACCACAACGGGAAGCCTCTTCAGAGAATGAAGAACTTCTGGCTTCAATAGCCCTCTAACTGTCACCTACTTGCCTTCCAATAACACAAATGGTAAATCTTGGAGCTTGGGAGAGTGCCTCAGGCACAGCCTGAGGAAAATAAATGCGGCATATTTGCTAGGAAACAGGGGAAATCTTACTTTTGGGGGAAAACAAAGTATTTAATTTCTGAATGAAAGTTTAAGAATCAACTCTGAGCCAGCTGAAATCAGGACAGAGAAAGCTACCCTTTTCAGTAACTTTGCTGTCAATTTTTGTTGCTGAACTGCATTCAAATATCATACTATTCTGATGCCATACACCCCTCATTTTCCTTGAGCGTCCTGTCAAAGCACAAGATGCACTGATTGCTTTCTTCTTTCAAATAAAAAATCATCAAATTTCCAGGGACTTTTTGGTAAATATTTGTCACATTAGAGCCACATAGGACACTTAGGTGGCCAGGAGATGCTACAGGCACACAAGTGAAGGGTCTCAAGCTCCCCATTATTCAGAGCATTCCTGGGATACCCAAGAAAGCTGCAGTCAAGATGTAAATAAATAAATTATTTATGCTGTCGCAACTGAAGACGTATTTAATATCTTTCTACCTTCTCCCTCTACCTCTTCCCTACAGAAAAACAAAACGGTAAGTCTAGTTGAGCAACAAAGAAATAAGAACTGTCAGCAGCTGTAGCAGACCCAGAAAGTTGCAAAATTTATTACCAATCTGTCATAAAACTGTATATTCAGAAATTAAATGTGTTTACATCATTACATTTATTTTTAAAAAATTGCAAGTTCAAAAGTTGTTCTTTGCTCCAATATTTATCTGCCTCCGAGTAAGTTCCTCCCTAGGGGAAATACATTGCACACAGAAAAAAAACAAAAACAAATCAGGGTTAATAATGAAAACACTGACCCATCCTTAGCTACTGCACTGTGAATCACATTGCCATCATCATTTCAATGCTTTTTGCAGACATTTGACAGCATACTACTCAGCAACAGCTGTTTTATTATTGCCTTTAATAGCCATAAAGCAGAAAATATTGCATAATACAGAGGAAACATCCTGATAACTATGTCTGCATGTGAGTATGTCAATTTTGTAGCACCGTTTGGCTTCTGAGGAATTTCTTGACTAACAGGTGCATCATTATACACATGAACAATTCACTGTCTAACTCAAACAATAATACAATCCATATCACAATGCTATAACTGACACCAAAAAATGAATTCTCTGAACAAGTACAATAGGCTGTCATTTTGCTTCTACAGGTGCAGTTTGGATTGACATAGACTTTAGGGTTATAAATATTTTTGTATGTTATTGTAAAGGTCAGTGGACTGGTTTGCCCTGGTGAATTGCATAGGACAAAGGAAGAATTGTCACTCCTTGTTTAAGAAGAGAAAGAAAACAATGCCTATCATGCAAGGAGCCCAGCTTCTCTTCCTGAAAGCAAAATAAAAAAAACTCCTAAAATCTTTAGGTCCAAAGCTGTACTCAAACATTCATAACTCACTGAAAAAATGTAAATCCTTATACTGGATATTTTAAGCCCTTCATTCTAGTTAATTGTCTGCAATAATTTGTTTACCTTATTTGATTAAGAACTACACCGCATAACAACAAAATGTGTATGTTCAAAACCCTCATGAATGTGCAGCAGGTTTTTATTCTTACCTAAGGAAGGTTATGTAAAATAATAAACGTTTCTGTGTGACAGATCTCACTACTACCAAATCCAAGAAAGATTAAATTATTCAGCTTGAGAGGGAAGCCTTACAGGAATGAAACAGTTCCTTAGAAAATTAAAAGATATCCTGACTTTTTCCAGTCGAGCAATGCACACACCACTTTGAGACTGTACAGTGTATGGCTTCAGCCATATACAGTCCTCACTGTCCCCTGTCATGACACCATCCTTCACCCTTGTTAGCATACAGGCTGCAGTACTAGTTGTCAGAGAACACCTGTGTACCAGAGAGAATATATGTGGATAATCTATTCAATTAAATGGGCAAGGTCATCTCACTAACTCACTGAGGCATGTGATTATGACAGCCATTATAGATAGATTCTGCAGCCTGGTACTCACAGTCAGTTGAGTGATTCTCTTACATTTACTGATGTAATGTTCCTCACTCTGATTATCTGTCCCTGATAAAGGCACACATCTACTGTTCCAACCAGAGAGTATGACAAGTGTGAGCAACAGTGTTAGAGCAGGCATTTGCACAGCTCTTAGCCTACTTTACAAATAAATATATAGTTTATTTTATGACAGAGTATAGTGCAGTCTACTTGAAAAGCATAGAAATGGACAGCCAGCACACTCAAAAAGTTACATTTTGTTCCGAGTTATAATCAGCAATACTAAGAACCCTGAACTAGAACAAAACATTCCTTTATGTGCTTTAAAATACACCTTTCAGATGATCTTGCAACCTAAAATTTTTCTTTTTTAGCAACCCTTTAATTAATAATCCAGTAAGAACTGCTGTGTCCATTTCACAGATGTACAAGTCATAACTGG
>PPHD01020278.1:0-13719 GCA_002909625.1 Bambusicola thoracicus
GGCCTGGGTTGAAAAGGACCTCAAAGATCATGTAGTTTCAACCCCCCTGTTATGTGCAGGGTCACCAACTACTAGACTAGGCTGCCCAGAGTCACATCCAGCCTGGCCTTGAATGCCACCAGGGATGGGGCATACACAACCTCCTTGGGCAACCTGCTCCAGTGCATCACCACCCTCGGTGTGAGAAACTTCCTCCTAATATCCAACCTAAACTTCCCCTGTCTTAGTTTAAAACCATTTCCCCTTTTTCCTTCACTGTCAACCCACGTAAACAATCATTCCCTCTCCTGTTTATACACTCCCTTCAAGTACTGAAGTTTAAATTACTGTAGTTTAAATTAAACATATTCTGGAGCTGAGAAATCTTTGCTGTCCAGACAGGTCAGAGCACAAAAACCCTGATTCAAAGTCCATTTGTGTGGAAGCAAAATTTTCTAAAACTAGTGGTCTTTGAATATAAACCTAAATATTCTGGGAAAAGTTTCCCCTGATGTATACACAAATGAACCAGGAACTGAAATAAACCCCTTTGGATTCAATTTTAACCAAAACACTACTGGCAGAATGGATTTTGGATGAAACACTGTTTCTTTGTGGAAAAAGTACATTAATTTAAAGTATACTGGACTGATGACTTTACTGATCATATCTGAATTTATGCATAAATACCGTATGTCTTAAGGTAGATTACAAAGTGCCCTGTCTATCAGATAGACACTGACATCCTGGCTGTTGTGGCTGAATTCTGTACCAAAGCTTGTGGGAAGTTTACTTTCCTAGCTCAGGATGGAGAGTTCTTCCAAGGGAAAGAATGTAGAAATGTAACAGGAAGTAAGTCAGTGTAAAATTTCGAAGTCTTTTAAATATTTAAATAACATTAGCACTGTGCTGAAATACTCATTTCCTAATTGCGTAGTGCACAAAATCTTGGTCTTGCTAAGGCCTCTAATAAATTGAAAGCAGACTAAAACAAGCTTTCATACAAGAAACATCTGGTTATTTAAGTTTCCTTCTTTTAATACTAATTTTAACAACTCCCAAACGTGGATAGAAATACTACCTTATACTTTTGTTTAAAGTTCATTTCCTGTCCCTGGGATATTCACTGACCTTTTAATGCTGGCCATTTTGCTTTCCACTTTCTTATTCCTATTCTCATTGACTTCATTCCATTCTTGACCTCTCTTCCCCTCAAGAAAATTAAACGCAGTCCAAAACATGTTGGACACCAATTAGTTTTACAGCTCGTCTTACCTCCCCTCCTACTGCATTCTTCTGTTCATTGAGTCCACTCCACTTTTATACTTTCAGCCCTCACAAAACCTATATCCCCACTGCAAAATAAACACTGTTGGCATGGAATTAAAGCCCTTTTCTTTGTTTTTCTCCTGCTACCTAGTATCAACAAAAAGTGAACACTAGACACACAGGAAAAAATATGAACTAGCTTCTACCTTTGGCTTTTGAAAACAAGCTTTATTTTCTAGTAGTTACAATATGACAGAGGTTTATAGAGCTTTATAACAATAAATTTTGACTAAACAAAAGGTGAAATCAATCTTCTTGGATATTGTGATTTACTTGTTTATCTTTTAATTACTGAGGTGTTGGAACAAGAGTGAACATCTTATTTGTTATGATGTTTGTGACAAGAGAAATCATATTCTCTCTTTAAAGCATACCATAAAATATAAACATAATATGTAAACATAGGTCATGATTCTACTTATATTTAAAGCTATTATTTAAAAACCAGACATATTTTCTACTGTTGCCTTTATATGAATCTGCAGTGTCAGTTGTGGTTAACATTAGGAACTTGCTTAATAAATCTTCTGTTACTGGCCTACCCCCTGACTCAGTGAGACACTTCCTGAGAGCATACATTGCAAGGTTCAGAACATAGCTGGGAAGATGGGAACCACTTCTCACCTTCCGATTTATGTTCCAAAGTAGAAGATAAGCACATATTTAAGTATCTTTTTAATGCACTCTTAGTGACCACGTGGCTGTCAGAGAGAAAAAAATCACGCAATTCTGTTTTACTATACACAATCATCGATCCAAACAATCAAGATTTTACCTTGACTTCAGTAATGAGACTGGGTATGATGCATGCATGTGTGTGTGTGAACTTTTCATACTTTTAGATCTCTATTTTATATATTATTCTAGGAATATATTTTCAAATATGCATCATACGTATTTGTATCTGCACAAAAATATTTCTGTTGGAAATGGCAAAGTGGCTTTTTAAAATCTCTTTTCTTGGTGGTACTTGAGAAGAATCCTGCTTATATCTAGTCTAAAGCATCCTTCTTTTCAGAAGGGAAAAGCTATAACGCTGCCAATGGTTGCTGTTAAAACTCCTTGTTAAATGGAAAAAGTTAATTACATGCATTTTAAAGTTTTTATTAACTTATTGATGACTATGTGATATTCAGTTTCTTGGACTGATCTGAAGACTGTGAGGAAAAACATGAGTCCCCTATCCTCTCTTAAAGAATCATTATTCTTTTGACTGTAAATAAATCTTATCACCACGAGCCAGGGAACACAGCTTTTATTGATTTATTTTCTTTTTTAACCATCTTGTAGTGTCTACACACACATATCTAAGCCATAGTCTATTCTGAAACCTTCAATATTGTTCACAGTATAAACTATTCTTTGTCCACATTTCCAAGACCATTTTACGACTCTTCAAAGTAGATATTGGACCAGTATGTTTCTGTCTGATTTAATCTTAAAACATAAAGAAAACATTACTAAAGCAGAAGTGGTCTCTGTGTAGTAATGTTTCCACTTACAGAGATATTTTATTTTGCTTTCAGCATTAATGCTATTTGTGTCAAACTATAGATTGGAACCCACACTATTTTATGCATCTACCTTGTAACTTTAAATGCAAAGCATGAATTTCATGGATGAACCCTGTGCTTAAGAAAAAACCCTAGAATATATGACTTCCTTTTATCAATATTTGCCCTAAGAAAGTGATAAGTTTATGTACAAGTGGTATGTATTTCTGATAAAAATTACTCTCATTGTTTCTTCTTGTTCAAATCACCTGACAGAAACTTTTTTTGACTTTATTTCTTACACTTTCTCCATATCTTGGTGGATTAAGAATAAATCTGGTTAAAATTTCCATCAATATTTAGATATCTGAAATTCAGAAAATACTTCTTGTAATTGTGTGCTTCAGGCAAAAATAATAACTACTAAGGAAAGTCTCACTTTCAGCGTAATAAGGCTTGGTCTTCTGCTTTCTTGGAAAATAATGGGGGCCCATTTCTGGCCGTGCATTGCACAAGCTTCTGCTCTGTCACTGTGCTGATTTGTGATACCTATGGTTCTGCTTACATGAGATTGGAATCTTCTAATCAGATGCAAGTTATAAAGAAAACTTGAAGTGGTGAGAATTATGCACAGAGAAGCAAGAACATGCCTAAGGAAAGTGGCAATGCTCCACATGCAAATGTTATTTACCTTTGGAACATATAGTTATAACCACATTAACACTCCTTGTGATCCTAGCAGCACTTCTGCAAGTTTGAATATAGAATTAACATGGCATGAATAATTAGAGGATTATGTTCATCTTTGATTGTAAAAGCTTGCGAAGACTTCCTAGTGTACAGAATGCTTATGATGACTGGTGATTCTCTCCAGACATATTTTCTTGTCAAGATGTTACTCACGCTGCTCCAAATCTTGTACTATAGCCACTCAGTTTTTTATTTCCTAGGGCAGTGGAGGATGGAATAACTCAGTAACACAGAAGTGCAGCTATCAAAAGAAAATATCAAAATTCATTTTGGTTGAGAAACATTCTGTGCTGAATTTCCTGCTGGATCAGAACCCATGACAGGGGGCTCCCATGAAGAAGGCTGAGCTCTGTGCTTGGTTGATGACTGTATCGTATAGCAGGTTCCCTTTCATGGTGGCACAGCTAATCCGCAGCCCAGATAATCCCCTGCTGGTAACTGAGAGCTGATTACATTTGGTGACCTTCTGTACTGGTAGTGCTATTTCCTGCATCCAGAAATGTAACTTTCTCACTCTGCTGAAAACTGGGGGCACATAAATAGCATCTGATCAAAATGTGAGTACACTATCCAAGGACAGCAGACAGAATGAGCAGTTAGGCCCTCTGGATTTCCTGTATTCGAAAAGAAAGGAAAAAATATATTTTAGAACACTGGACTCCCCAAAATTAGTGGGTTGCAGCATCAAATTAGGAAGTTTCACAGATGGCACAATTGAGACTATGCCTTACATTGTTTCGGATTACATTCCTTGGATTAGTAAATTTATTATGAATATGAAAAATGTTTAAATGAATAATTAGAGGCTGAATTTTCCCTGTAATTTTCAAAGAGTATTTTAGAGAAAGAAAACCCCTCAGAGCAACAGTTCTATTGGATACTAGATACAATTCAATGAAATCGTCATAATTCTTTTTCCAGTATTTTCCTATTAAATCAGAAAGTGGATAATTAAAAAATAATGTCCTTCCTGTGGCAGGATTTTTGTGCAGGTGTAGCAGTGAAACTCTCATCATTCAACTTTGAAAAGTTAGGATACATTCCAAAAATGTAAACTCTAGTCTAGATCTAATAAAATCTAGTCACTGTATGGGTTACGGTCCAAGATTTGCTGCTTTTTCATATTTATTCTTTAATTTTGCACTGATATACTTTTTCTCATTTGAATCACTCACTCCTGTAACTGCAGCCTCCATACATTTGTTCCCATATACGCATGGGGCAAAATGATGCCATTTAAAGTTCCCTAAGCACTGCTGGTATTGTGGTTGCAGCGTAACAATATCTCCATATCCCATAAAATCCTTGTTTTATAGAGACCTACTACTTCTTCATGTTCATGCCTCACAGTCCCACAGACAATCTTCCCAGCTCACAAAGCCAAGTTCTCATAGAATCGTAGAATGGTTTGTGTTGGAAGGGCCCTCAAGGATCATGAAGCTGCATTTTCCCTACCACAGGCAGGGCTGCCAACCTCAATATGTAATATTAGAATAGGCTGCCCATGGCATTAGCCAACCTGGCCTTGAACACCTCCAGGGTTGGGGCATCCACAGCCTCTCTGGGGAGCCTGTTCCTTCACCACACCACTCTCTTGGTAAAGAACTTCCCCTGATATCCAACCTAAATCTTCCCTCCTTCAACTTAAAACCTCTTGCCCTTGTCCTCCCTTTTCTACCCTTGTAAAGAGTTAGTTCTCCACCTGTTTGTAGGCTCCCTTTAGGTACTGGAAGTCTGCAGTGGGGTCACCCTGCTGCCTTCTCTTCTCCAGGCTGAACAAGCCCAGCTCCCTCAACCTGTCTTCTTTGGCGAGGTGCTCCAGCCCTCTGATCATCTTTGTGGCCCTCCTCTGGACCCTCTCTAACAGCTCCCTGTCTTTCTTGTACAGGGGGTCCCAGACCTGGACTCCAGATGGAGCCTCATGAGGGCAGAGTAGAGAGGGACAATTACCTCCCTCTCCCTGCAGGCCACCCTTTTTCTGATGGAGCCCAGGATACCATTTGCTTTCCCAGATACAAGAATACACTGCTGGCTCATGTAAAGGTTTTCATCCACCAGGAACCTCAGGTTCTTCTCTGCAGGGCTACTCTCAAGGATTTCTCCCCCTGGTCTGTCTATATGCCTGGGATTCCTCCAGCCCAAGTGCAAAACCTGAAGTTATAAGGGAGAAGACTGTAGAAATTAGTCTTTATATGATAACGCAATTGAAGGAGCAAGCATACCACAATTTGGTATGTGTTTTCTGAGAAGATTCACAAAGAGGTATTACCCATCTCACCTTGCTTTCTCCCCACCTGAGCTAAGAATATTCTGGCAAGACTTTAATTCTTGTAGAACAGTACAAGTCTATTGAAATCAATCAGTTTAACAGAAATGTTCCATTAAAAAATAATTAGCTAAAAAAATCCAAAATACATTTGAAGACCTACTGTGCATAAGATTTTAATGTCAATACCAAAATGACAGCATGAAAACAAATGAATGGCCATGCCAGAAAAAAATGCTTTTGGAATTCGTTTCCAAACAAGTCTCATTTTCAGAGGTTGCAATTAACTTTTATATATGCCTGACTAACTTGGTGTGGATAGGGAGTTTGCCTGAGAAGCTACAAAAACAAATTTCCATATTAAGGGTTAGCCAAAGGAATTCCGAATCAATGTTAAATCTGAGTTTAATATATAATACAATCATAAACTTTTTTATGAATTCAGAAGCCATATGAAGAAGTATATATGGACAACACTTTGATTTGTATCCTCTTTTATTTAATTACAGGAACCTCAGCACTGTGGTGCTGGGAACAGGGATTTAGTTTTGGGTTTGCTGCTGACTTGCCTGATAACACTTCAGTCATTTAGTCTGCATGACATTCACCCTTTAAGTCTCATTAACTGGGGATAGAATTGGTTAAAGCTTTGCTATTCTGAGATGAGGAATACTGTAGGAATACCAAAAGGCTGGTGTCCTTCCTTACGTTCTCATACAAACAACATATTTGATAAATGTCATTTGAAAAATATCATAGGTATTAAATAAACTAGATTGTGAAACAGTCTTAGAACTTCAAGTAATCCTTAACTTGCAACAGTCATTGATAGATAATGAATAAAAAATGAAAAAGCATAGATATTTCTCTCTTCCCTATGCGTCCTCCATGACTTTGTTGTTCAGTATATACGCCTACTATTAAAATTAGGGTACCAGACAAGCCTGGCTACACTACACTTAACCATATTTGCTTTAGTTCTAGGCTTTTATCTAATCTAAGTAAAAAACCCTATTTGAATAAGAAGTAACATATATATGTATACATGTATTTTTAAGATTTTCAGCATGTAACATCTACAGTCTTCAAAAACATTAATTTCCTCCTTGCCATATTTTCATTTTGACCTGGTGGCACAAATTGGTGTGTTTAGTTGTAAGTGCATGAATACATTCCATGGATGTTCACTGATACGGAGTGTCTCCTATGGTAAGCATCTGATGTAAAACAGCATATCTGAAATACTGAAATATCACCACAAAAGACAATGGCTTTTATGTCAGGTCAGTTTGCAGGCACTTCCAGGCACTGAAGTCCTACACATTCTTCCATACTCAATCCTTTTTAGAAGAGGAGGTCTCAAGTATTTTGTCTGAATTCCTTGCTCAATGAACCTACAAGGAAACTTATGGAGCAATGGAATTAAAAGATTAAACCACAAGCCACTTGTACTAAGTCTTTCTTTAAATGACTTATGAAGCATAGAGTTTATATGGTAACTGAGTCTGCAGACTCAATTGCTTTTGGAGAATTCTGAGGACTTAATTTTTTTCTGCCTGACTTGACTGCTTTGTTGCTGTGCAACTCTTCCCATCTGGACAATACAAAAGAACAAGACGATAAGATTAGAATTAAGAAACCTCTTTTTTTTTTTTTTTTTTTTTTGGTCACTTCTTAATTAGAGAGAAAATCCTCTTAATTATTAACTCGCTGGATAAAAATTGGAGACAGCAGTATATCACATGGTCACAGTACTCTCACTCATGTACCTACCTTAAGTCTTATTTATTTCAGGGGTGCAATATTACATGTGACAATCCCAAAAGACGCAATGAGTTGATACATACATGCATTAATTTTTTTTCTCCAACAGGGTGTTTTTTTAAAATGTAGATATTAAATATGAAGAAGACTGAAGGCAATTTTAGCCTGTAACCTCTGTGGCCTTAAATCTGTGAATTTCTGTCACATAGGGTAGGAAAAAAGAAATCATGATGCAAACACTGCAGAAAACAAGTTTTACCATGGATGACAAGGAATACAAGCTAGAAGGAGGTTAGTGATTTGTTACATGTATAAGGACACAGGACACATTATTCTGCAGATATGATTCTATTCATCTTGAGAGTGTGAAGTAGTCCTTTTTAAAATTTTGTTATTATTATATTATCTCTGAGGCTGTGAGATGCATGCTATGTCCTGCAGGCTTGGACTCCTGTATCTATTTGGTCAGCATGATGTGGAAGAGAAGGGCAGCTAACGACTCCAGCCAGGACCAGGGGATTCCCCTTTTCCTGTCAGTAATATGAAGTTGTGTGTTAGCTCAGATAGCGCATTTCACCGGTGAAACAAACAGAAAGGAACAACAGTGAACAGTGTTAGGATCTTGTATCTTTTCTAGTTAGCTATCAGCAAGGGTAGCACCTTTTAGAAGATCTGAATAAGTGACAAGATGCAGCCATCTATACTGTCTCCACAGCTGGCGTTAGTGAACTGCAATGATCAGGTGTCATGGTGGATGGCTGGAGTCTGTCCCAAGCTTGGTTTTGGAGCTGTAGAATTTGTACCATTTCACTTTTGGCCTGCTTCCATCAACGCAGCCTCAGGAAACCACCAGGTGCCAGAGTGGACACTGTAAATTTTATATCCATGCTTTTGTTTTTACACTTATACCTAGATGATGATGTGTTTGCACACCTGGTCACCTTACTGAAAAATGAAGCCCAGCACAAAATGAGAACAGGTTGAGAACACATTCAAGAGATGAAATTGGTCCCCAGACAAAAACTCAAAAAACAAACAAACAACAACAAAAAAACAAACAAACAAAAAAACCCAACCAACCAACCAACCAAAAAAAAAAACATGGGAGGAAGTTAGATTGGCATGATTTTTTTCAAACAAGCTCATTACAATATGTAGTCAAGCTTCCCAATATTTGGCTAACTTCTGTTTCTATAGGCTACAAGTAGGATTGTGTGATTTTTTAATCATACGTAATTACTTCATCTGGAGAGGAATTCAGATTGTGCTACGTGTAGCAAAATATGTCTGCTTTCTGATTGGAGCTTAATAAAATTTGCAGAGAAATGAAGATTTCATAAATATATTCTGATATTTCAATGACACACTCCTGCAAACTACCATGAAAGTTTGGAGTGAAGATTCACAAACATAGAATGGTGCATCCAAGCACTATGAAGCTTTCAAGACAGAACTTCCTTTTTAATTCTGACTACAAAACCGCATTTCTTGCACACAGAAAATTTTCACTTCAGGCACTTCTGACTTGTTATTATGAGACATCTAACTGTACACAAGCAGGTTACTTGACTAGCAGTGCAGGTTATTGTAGCTTGTTGAACAGCAGTTTGTATTAACACCTGCCCTGAACAGGAAAATAGCCACATTCCATCTGAACACATTCAGCAACAGAAACAGAGACCGCAGTGAACAACACACTCTGTAGAGCACTAAGCAATAAATAGAAACACTTTTTTTCTTCTTTCCAAAATATGACAAAAAGTAATTGGAATTTTTACAGGTGTTTATTATTTTCAATCCCTGTCTGAAGCAGAATGTTTAGTATTTTCCATTCCTGCAATTTTTTCTGCCCAAATACTTTGGAGTATTAATGAACTGATCTTACGGAGAAAGTACAGTTGTTTTTCAGTAATAAACCACTTATAACAAATTAATTAAGATCAAGACAATTCACTACTAAGAACAGAAACAGAACTCATTTCCCACTTTAGGACAAAAAAATGTATATAAAGTGTTCTGTGCCTTATTCCCTAAAATAAGTAGATGCCTGTGTACAGCATTGACAAAACATTTCTTCTTGTATATTTTATCAACAAAATGTACCTGCAAAACCTGTTAAATCCAAAGCTATTCTTCAGTATTGTCAATAGGGATTTGATGTGAAAAATAGGTCATATAAAATGTTGTACACTGGAGAAGCTATTAAGTCCATCTCAAGAGCAAAGTGATCTTCACAAATCTTGAGAGATGTGCTAGAAAAAAATTTCATGTGATTCAGTAGGGACAAATGTAAGGTGATGTGAAACACTATTCAACTGAAAAAATACAGATTGAGGGAGGGATATTTAGGTAGCAGTCATTTAGGAAAGGACTGAAGAATTATTTTGGATCACTACCAATTGTTAATCAACAGTGTAATTCTGTTAGGATAAGGACAGGTGCCACATGGGAATATGGAAACAGAATCCTGTCCTGCCAGATATGAAGCAGTTCTGCTCTGCTCAGCAGAAGTTGAAGGATGTTAGAAGCAGAGAGCATAAGGAAAAAAACTCATCTGGAATAATGTATCCAGATGCAGATAAGACACTTGAAGAAATCTAGTGATCAGTCAGAGTCTAAGAGATAGGAATGAGATATTCAGGTCCAAGAAATGAGAACAAAAATATCTGGAGTTATTTCTCCAGGAAAAAAAAAAATAGAAAGCAAAGAGCTCTGGTAACCTTCATGTGTAGAAAGAGGTGATATGAGAAGTCAAGGAAGAATTTATTCCCATGTTTGTGAGTGGCATCACAAGAAAGTTTTAGATTAGATGTGAGGATTAGATTATTTATTTTAATAATAAATATAATTTAAGGGAGGAATAGACAGCTTGGAGATACAGTGGAATCCTCTTGCTTAGAAATTGGACAGATATGTATCAGAAATGATGTAAGGAGAGTTATCTCTGTCACTGGGTAGTGCTTGGCTGATCTCTCAGCCTCTTAATCAGCCCTGTAATTCTTTGAGACCAGTTGAGGTTCTGACTATCTGATAAGTATCTGGTGAATATTAACAAGCACAGAGATTTGACACCTGTAATCTGACAAGCAGTCAAGAAGATATACAAAGAGTGTGATATGCAGCTTGACCAAAGTCTTCTGACTTTAGAAAGAAGTCAAGGAAGTGGTGATGAGAGGAATGAATTTCCATATGCGACATTAAAAACAACCATCAGAACAGAACTAGCGTAAGAATAGCTCATCACCTAAATTTTTCAAACGAAACAAAAATTCTAGTCTTAAACATTGTATGCAATTCAAAATTAATCAGATAAAATAGATTAACTGGGCACCATAAGAGATACAGGCCTCTGAACTGCGAAATCTTGGTAACGTGGGTTCTGTATATGCAGTAATTTCTTTGCGTTACTTTCTTTTGAGAAGTCAGCCTGTTTTCATTAGTTCTGTGGTGAAAGTATTTGAAAAGCAAAACACATGATAATTATATCATTCTGATTATTAATTTGTATTAATTTGTGCGTATAGCTATTCAGAAGAAAAAACAGCACAAAATCTATAATGAAATGCAGCAGCTGGGCTATATAGAAAAGTTGATATCCTTCATCAAATAACGATGATGTACTCTGTGTGCTTAGAAAAGCCTTCTGATCTGTTTGCCATTTTCATACAAAGATTGCATCTTTGATTTTGCCAGCATTAGTATTTGGAAGGATAATCAACACAGAAATGCTCAGGTTTGACAAGCAATGTAAGATTTCTGTAAACAGTTCTACTCTCAGAGAGATATTGGAATCAGATAATATTAAGGAAAATTATAGTGCCTGAAACTCTGATCTTCAAAGAGAATATAAGCACAGATTGAAATCAGAATGGACATTTAGGGATATTAAATGCAAATAATACTTCAACAAAGGCCCAAGGATACAATTAAATTATGGAAATAACACACAAGTTCAGTAAGTGAAAACATGGAGTACTTTGTGATGGAAGGTTATATAAACATAAGCTTACTGGTGCTAAATTAATATTTAGTGTTTGCTGGAATATTTTGTTAATGTTTCATAGAAAATTCTGGTTTGTCTAAAGTAGGACGCTTTGTGAAAAGTTTCAAGGATTTTATGTTTCTTAAACCAGAAAATTACATTAAGCGTCTCAGTGAATTCTATTCTACCCATTTCAAAATATCATATTTTGAAAGCATCCAGCATTGATTTGCCTACTGAATACGATATTTAGATTGTAGCATCAAAATAAGGTATTTAGACTACTCCAAAGGATTTCTCTGCACTTACATTTGATGGAACATTTACAATATTTGCAATTGCTTCTGTTCCACTGCAACACTAAGAGAGATCAGAACTTGTGACATTCTTCCCAAAGAAAAGTTTAAAGTCTCAGTTGAGTGTTTTAGAATATTTTTCTTTAATGGGTCCTCTAATAAAAGTAAAATTAAATTTAAATACTTATTCTAAAATTAAAAAAAAGAATTAACTCGTGAAGGATGGAAAAACTACATTTTTTCCTTAATTCCTAAAGACACAGTGTAAATGGAAAACAAATCAAATGTGTATTCAACAAATATGTATAAATCATGTAAGTTTACATCTAAAATGTGAGAGTGGTTTTAAATATATACTTTTCACAGACGTCAGAAAATCAGTAGGATTCTGCCAGATGGCTTTTATATGCCTCATTGTAAAATGTATCTGATGACATAGAATTCTCACAGGCAGTTAAAGAATAAGGGCATTTTTTTTACATGCAGTGTCCACCTACAAACCTTTTTTAAAGATACAGCACTTAGGCTGTAGCCCTTATCACGTGATCCCAGAAAGCATGGTTATAGCTTTAGACTGAAGGATAAAGAGGCTGAGGTCCTTTAGTAGAGATAGGGAAATGCAGAGAGTAGGATAAAGGTGAGGGAAAAAGAGAAAAGATACATTTCAGTTATTCTGAATAATTATTCTGAATATTATTCAGTATAATGGAATATAAATGTCAGTTCATTAGCTTGGACTTTTTTCTGCTTTTCCCTCTGGTTCTGTCCCCAAACACTTCAAAATCCATTTAATATTCCACTTTCCATTACTCCAGATGTACAG
Source organism: Bambusicola thoracicus (assembly GCA_002909625.1). Classification (NCBI taxonomy): domain Eukaryota; kingdom Metazoa; phylum Chordata; class Aves; order Galliformes; family Phasianidae; genus Bambusicola; species Bambusicola thoracicus. The sequence continues at coordinate 12,683 of PPHD01020278.1, forward strand.
TTTGAATGAGGAGCACCAACAAAATTTAAAGCTTCCTTTACTGCTTTGCTAAGGGTTGTGAAGATTAACTGCACATCTGTATGGCAGCAAAAACATAGATGCTAATGCTACCAAGAGCGTTTTCCTTTCAATCATCTGAAATTAACTGACAGCCTAACAAGAATTAGGCTTGCCTGGCAGGTTCTTGTACTTCCTCAAACTACAGAGTTCAGCAAAACACATTTTTTAACAATGTGTTTTGAATATCACCTTTGATTTTTAGTTTTATTCTGATAGTTTGTAAGATTTGTTCTATGTCTTTCTTCTTGGAGCAGGATGCCTGAACCATACAGGACAGTCTACCCTTACGTGAGGAACCTCATCTAAACACGTATCTGATTTCCTAGACAGTACATGTGCAGTACACGCGTGCTTCATGTTCAGTGTGCATTCCACGCACAAAACTTTACAACCTTTTGGCCTTCATAGATATACCATATGGGTGATCTTTAACACATATTAGTTTTTCTAACATATCAGTGCAGCAGTAAGGAACAGTTTGGTTGTTTTATTTTGGTTTTACCTTAACCCTCTATCTCTTGACTTTCAGAGCTCTGAGTTTTGCTATGATGTTCCTGAAGGATGATAGCTGGAAATCATGTTATCATAACACAACTTTTGTCAGGATATATATTGACGTACACCAGAGTAAAAGTGGATGTTACTCCTGCTTTGATGAGCAAGCACATGTGGCAAAAGGAAGCCTACTGTAATCCGTGTTTTCAGAGTGTTTTTATTCTAGCCCAGAAATAATGTTAAATAAAGATATAAAGATGTTAGCTTTGGTGGCAGATCTGGTTAGTTTAAGGAAATTAACGCCATACAGGCATTTTAGAAATTAACACCTTTTTAAAATAAAAACAGAATTTCAAAATACTAATCTTGAAATCTCTTACATCTGTGCATTCATAGTCACAAAGCATTTTCTGGTAGTCCTGTTCTTTGGATATATATCACAATAACATTTTTTTCAACATTATATCTTTATGCTTATTATT
>PPHD01020281.1:0-13718 GCA_002909625.1 Bambusicola thoracicus
CGCCACCGCCTCACTCCGCCATGGCCGTAGCGCTCCGAGCCGCCCGCAGCGCTCGCAGCCACCAAGTTCGAGGCGCGGCAGCGCGCCCCGCCGCGGGGGCGGAGCGGCGGAGCCGGGGCGGCCGCGCGTCCCCGGCCCCGTCGGTGAGCGGCTGCCCGTCCCTCCCCCCTTCGGGCCGGCGGGGAAGTTGCAACTGGTTGAGCAGCTCCGAATGTGCGTGCTTAGGCTTTAGATGCTTGTTTTTTTCTTTTTTCTTTTATTTATTTATTTATGTATTTATTTATTAATTTTTACTTACCAGAGCCTAAAAAAGCATGCCTTGGGGCTTCTCCTCCCTATCGCAGCCGGGCCGCCCCAGCAAAAGCACAGCCAATCTTGGCGGGTTGCAAGAAGGAGGGGGGAGAAGGAGGAGGAGGGCGAGGGGCAGCCACGCGGGGCCGCGGACGCGGCAGGTGGGGGACGGCCCGGGGGGCGGAGGACAGCCGACACCGCCCAGAAGCCGCGCAGACAGCGGAGCTCCGGCCCCGAGCCGCAGCGTGGCTCGAGCATCGCTCTAAGAGCCCGCGGCCGCCCCCTCCCGAGCTCTTAGCCGTCCCCTAAAGTTTATTTTTAGCCCCCGGAAAGCGCTATAAAGGTCCCGCGGAGCGAGCGGGCCGGGAGACGTGGCACCGCGCTGCCTGCAGGTACGTACCGGCGTCCCGCTCCGCTGCATGCCCACTTGTGCCGGCCCATCTGCCTTAGAGCCGTAGGTTGTTTCTGTTCGTCCATAGATTGTAATGAATTCCATCAAAGCTTTTCTTTTTTTTTTTCTTTTTTCTTTTTTTTTTTCATCTTTTACGGCAGCATTTCCATGTTTCTGCTACGAACCGCAGGGCTGCCCTGTTTGCAGCACGACCTCCCTCTAGAAGGGGGAAAGCTCGGAGAGTTTATTAAAACAAACAGAACCGTGGAGCTGATCCACACTGGAGTAATCCTATGGAAATAGGCTTTAATTAAAACGGCTGGAATCAAAACTTCACTGCATGCCAGCACGCTGTGGAGCCAAATGGCCCCGAGCACCCAGCTCCGGGGAGAGCGTCGCTTTGGCTGCGTGCAAAAGAAACTTCTTCAAGGAGAAATGTTAAGGAAAGTTGGTGATTACCATTAGAAACGAAGCTCGGGAATGTGCAGCATTCCCACTGATTGTTTGTTGGGAATAATAATTAAAAAAAAAGAAAATCAGAAGTTCCAAAGGGGGGAATTCTTTACTCACAGGACAGTGAGGCCCTGGCATGGCTGCCCATAGAAGCTGTGGTGCCCCATCCCTGGAGGCACTCAAGGCCAGGTTGGATGCAGCCCTGGGCAGCTGAGCTGCTGGGGGCAGCCCTGCCCATGGCACAGGGTTGGGGCTGAGTGGGCTTTGAGGTCCCTTCCAACCCAAACTGTTCTGTGATTCCATGATTCAGACTTTTTTTCCACTGCACTCACGTAACCCTGCGAGTCAAGGCCTGTGCCTTAGTTGTAACACTGCTTCTCTGTAAGACGCCAATGGAAGATGTGTTTACGGAGCATCGCTTACCTATGAAATTTTGCTATCTCAAGAAAACGCTTCTATAGAAAATATAAGAATCCATTTAATGCCTACAAAATGCTATCAAAGCAGCTGTGGACGTAGGATGATCTGTATACGTTGCCCATTAACTTGTTTGGTGTGGTGCTGTGCTAAGATGTGTCTGTGCACATCAGAAGGTCTCCCGTTCTGTGTCTCCATCCACTCCAACAACAGCTTTAGACTTTTCCTTTTTACATAGGAGATCTACGTGGTTTTCAATTGCTCAAAAAGAAACTAATATTTTAATAATGAAAGATGAGCACTCGGTATGCGAAACCCACTGCCAGTGGGAAAAAATGTGTATCTGAATTTTTGCACCCAGAGCAATGGACAAAAATGGGTACATACTTAAAAATATATATTCTTGGAAGATTGTTATGGCTGTTGTGTGATACGTGGATAATGTTGTAGTACAGTATGTTCTAAGAAAAAAATCGATCAAAATCATGCTTGATATCTCCAGAGGTTTTAAGCTACATCCCTTATAGTCATTTTCAGGAAAGAATAGTGATGATGTCAGTGATTTGTTTGATTTTGCTTTGAGAAACTCATGGGAAAAGAACTAAAAAGATGTATGAAACTCGTCATGAAATTACCCATATTTAAAATAAAGCCACCAATTGTATCAGTAATTAAACTCTGTCGAAGTGCAGAGTTAAATCAGATGTGCTGAGCAAGCAAGATGAGCAATTTTAGGCAAAGCCATTCCTGGATGTGCCACACTTACAACAAACTCATGCTCAGGGCTAGTTTTGGGGGTACGGTGAGGAGGCACCTTGCACAGAAGCATCCCAACCCCAGGCTCAGCCTCTATGTGCTACCACAGCCCAAATAAATGAGGAGAACCTCTTGTAATCCAGAAGCATCATGCTGAGGGTAGAGAGAATAAAGAAGCAGATGCTGCCTGACCTAAGGAAGAAAAAAGTCTTCCCAGGAACAAGTCCCAGTTCCATCCCACCTCCCTTCCAGTATGGACCCTCTTCTTTTGCCCCATGTTTTGCTGCCGTTCTGTTCCTTGCTGCCACTGATTCTCAATCCCTCCTCGCAGCAGAACAGACCTGCGATGTAGGGCTGGCAGCCTGCACAAGCAGTCAGGCATCATGGTTGGAAGAGGAAGGGCAGCACAGCACCTCCGGCCTTTGGCCAGCTTGGTAAGAAGCCAGGATTCAGCTGCTCCCTGTGGGGGCAGGATGTAAGGAGTGCTGGAAAGCAGCGGGAGGGGGGGGGATTTCCATCTGTTTAGGTAGAAAAGCCACAGTGTGAAGGAAGGTCTGTCTTCACACTGCCCATCAGGAGCGCCTTGGATAGCATGGCTCTCTTTCATTACTTACAAAAACACTGTCAGATACTGTGAGCCTGAAGTTTAAGTTAGGTTAAAAGGAAGGAAGGGAAAAAAAAAAAGAAAAGAAGGGAGAAGTTAGCTTCAAAGTGAACCTTGAGCTGCGTTCTTTGCTCACAGTGAAAAATGTAGCTTGCTTCACGATTACAGAGTTCAAAGGTTTTATTTTATTGCCACCACGTTTTGAATTTTTCACTCCATTGCAAACACTAGTTGTTATTCTTTCCATCACATCATCTGCTGCTCAGGAGAAAATCTCCTGACGGCCAGATACTTTCTAGAGCACATCAGCGGGAGCACAGTGCATGCCAGCAAGCTCCCTTTCCTGAGCCAGTTCTAAAGAACCCAACCTGGTGTCTTGACTGTGCCTTGCTTATGTGGCCTTACTGAGAGTCTCATCACTGTTTCTTCCCTCTTTCCCACTGAAACTCAATAAAGCATTGGAGTGGTACAAGTCTTCACCATTCCCACCTGCGTTCAACATGGTCATCCTCCAAGGTTGGATCCTCATGAGTCATCTGTACTTAAATGTCAGGGACCTATGATGGTGTTACATGCAAAAACATGGATAGTTTCTCCATCCCAGGAGAGCAGGTGACCCAGAGGACTGAAATTTGCTATCATCAGGTGGTTCCAACAGGGCAAGGCTGTTACAAAGCAGGACAAGCAGGGCTGCAGCTGTGTATGCTGAGCAGTGCATTCTCTAGGAGCAGGCATTGCACAAGATCAGACTGAGCAAAATTTTATTTGTCTTAGCAAAAGGCACCATGGCAATACTTACTTTAAATCATGGGGAAATAAATGTCAGAGTTGCAAACTCTCTTCTGTTTTTTGTCAGATGGTTGTCTCCCATTATGTGCTGCATCTAAAGGTTACACTGCCTGGTATCTGCAATATTTGTGAGTTAGAAACAGCAAGATTATAAATTACTTGACTTTTGAGAGCTAGATGTGCTTCTGATGAGTTTTTATTTACTCTTTGTGATCAAAAGAAAGAGTAAAGCAGTATTTCTTGCAATATTTGTATTATTAAGGCTCTTTATAACCAAAATGGTTTAATTTTATAAATACTTAAGGTGATATTTTCAACGCAACTATGTAACATAAGTAAATGTGAGCTTGCATTTATAAATGTGTTCTGTTAACTTATTTTGGTAATCGCCTCTTTCCTTTCATTAAAGTCTCAGACAGATGAGACGGTCAAACGAATCGTTGTATGAGCATTAAATTTGGGCTGCCTAACTTGAAGTCCCTCAAAGCAGTTAGATATTTGGTGAAAATGATGAATTCTGGGGTGCTGACTCATGTGATCTGAAAATGCCATCCATTTCCTGATTCACCTTCATGTCTTCTCTGGGAAAAGAAGAATGTTTTACAATGAACACCTGCAGTCAAACAACGTTTTGTGTGTTTGTTTTTCTATCTTTCAGCCACTTCTCTGAACTGTTACCTTCAAAATGAAGAGCAAGACAGAGGTGAGAACAAAGAATGCCTTGGAAAAATCCACTCGTAACATCTGAGGAATAGAAATAATAGGAAATACTTATACAGTCAGAGTTTGGATGAAATTTATGAAAAGTTACAAAGGGCCCTATTACATGTGAATCTAGATTTGGGGATTTTTATTTTATACATAATAAAGACATCAGTGCATCTTTTCCTCTACTTTGGACGATAATGCATTCTGCTGTCTTTAGCCTTGCAAAACTTTCTTATATGAACTAATGTACGTTCAGCTTAATTCTTTAGTTGTTAGACCTAAGACACCTCTTCACATCAAGCTAGAGCATGAATTTAATAAACCATTAAAAACCATCTTCTCTGTTTGCTGGTCCATAATTATAAATATTAGATCCCTGCATTTCTGTGTCCCCAGCAGAACAAGTGGGATATGAATAAAAGGTATACGTATATGTGACCTTATCACTACCAAATGCTGAAAGTACATAATAAAGAGCTTATCTGGACTTCAGGCTTTCGGTGCTGTGTAGGTAGAGGTGATACTTGGCATAACTCCTACCTCTGTAGAATTAAAACATCATAATTTTTAGAAGAGTTCTTAACCAATTGTGTAGACATCATAATTGGGCAGTATTTCTGTGGTACTGATGTAGCATTAAGAGCCCTAAATCAAATTTTGTCCACAAAAACACACAAAACAGTCAGTGAGCACCAGGCAATGGGGAGTACTATGTGAAAAAGGACAGCAGCAATGGAAGTCTAATCCCAGTGATATATTCCTCTGTTGCCTACACACTCTGTTCTGTTGCCTGCTGAGAAAAACTAATCTAGATTGTGTTATTTACAACTGATCTTTTTAGGCTAGAACTGTTAAAACAGAATGCCAAACAACTTGAAAGTTTCTATAGAAATACTGTTAGGCAGACAAAAGAGAAAATAAATTAAAGCTAATGATTATTTATCACTGAGAAACACACACACAAAAAAGCCTTCTGAGTTTACTTTGCTGATTTTAAGTACTAAAACATCCACCTCAAACTCTGTTCTTCTGTCTCATTAGTCTTAATTCATGGCAGTACAGAGGAATAGAAGCGTAGGGAGGTGCTCATTTCATTCTAGATTTGAAAGGAAGCCCAACAAGCAGCTCTACAAAGTTTTTTGGGTTGTTTTTGTTTGTTTGTTTGTTTGCTTGTTTGTTTTTGCATCCTGGCACTTCTGGATTTAGCAGCTGCTCTGCGTTCGAGGTCAAACATTTAAGTGTCAACTAAATGTGAGGGAGGTTTCCCTACCAAGTGTCATTCACAAGAGCAGATGCTGCAGGCTGTGAATTAGGGACAGGGGATATTAGTCTCATATCATCTACTGACTGCTATTAATAACCCTGTTTACATCTGATCCCTGCCCCAAATCCTTCCCATATGGTACTCAAGTACCAATTTCTTATGTTTTCCAAAGGTCACCTATCATCAGCACCAAGAACAGACCGCAATTCCTCTGACACAGCACCACCACTGTGCAGAATCTGTGTTGAGCTAAACTCTCTGCAGACATGCCTTTAGCTTTTATGCTGTGCTCTGTCGCAAAGTGGTGTTCAGAACAAAGGAAGCCCTTTTCCTCAGCAGTTGAAGACTTTGCTAGCAAAGTGCAGTGCACTTGTTCATTGCAGCCAGTCCATTTAAAAATGTACAGCCATCTTCTATGTTGTTCTTCCATTTAAATCTGCATAAATCAGCCTGCATCATAGCTTTGTCAGCTGGCTGATATTCAACAACGAGAGGGAGTAGAAAGCAGTAGAATTAATATCCACTGGGTGATCGTAGTTCTAGTACTACCTAACATTAGAGTGTTTGACTAATTGATTGCCCTTAGCATTCTGCTAACAACAGATGTATGGTATGAGTTAAATTACTAAATTTGTATTGCTCTTATTGCTTCCCATAGCCTGAAACAGTTGTAATTATTGAAATTATTTAAATCAGAAACATTGTATTCAAAACGCTTTAATTGATTTTCTTTGTATTTTTGTTAATAAAAACTGCTCTAATAAAAGTACCGTGGGGTAATGATTTGTAGTTTCGGCTGCACACTTGAAAACACAGAGGGGATTGCGCTGAAGAGCAGAACACCTACAAGAGCCAGCTGCAAGAACTCAGAATCTGATTCTTGGCAGAAGGCTTGGCAGGAGGAGGGATGTTCAGACATACTGGCAAAGATCAAGAGCTATTGTTACTTTGTAGCTACACCAGCTCCACTGAGATTGCAATTTTGTTTTGTTTTGTTTTTTCCTTTTTTTTTTTTTCTTTTTTTTTTTCTACATAACGAAACTAGGAGTTCATAAAAGATCAGGTTAAGGTAAGGAAACTGAAATTAGTGTTAACTGTTTAAGTCTATCATCATGCTTTAAATAATACCAGAAGATATCAAAAGGACACCAAAACTATAATGTCTACACATGCTGAAGCACCTCTTGTCTGTAAAGGACATCCTCATTCAGAGCAAACGGTGAGTGCACCAACCTATTTAAACAAAATACGGTTGGTCACTGTTACATCCTTTATCAGACATATGTTTGCAAAGACTTCAAAGGCTGAAATTTTTGAAGTAGTACAATTACTATGCATGACAAAACAATACTGAAATATTTTGCACAAAAATGTCAGCTGTGGACAGATAGTCTAATTAAAAAGACAATATGAAGCACAGCAAGAAATAAATAGGAACTATATTGCTAGTGCTATCGTTGCTATTCTGATAATCAATTCCTTCTGATACCAAAAAGAGTGTTATTAATAGGACTGTCAACAAGTGGGGGAAAATTTTTGTATTATCACAACAAATACAGGAGTCAAAAAATAACATTACAACCCAAAGCCTCCATGCTTGCCAACATACTCAACTTTTCTCAAAAATGGGCCATGTATTATACTCAGATGACACAGGAACTTGGACCACAAGATGGGAACTAATTCTGAAGTTAGGGACTATTTCTGAAGAACAGTCTTCCCAAAGCCATTCATTTTGATCACTTAGGAAACGCAATTGTAAAGCAGTTTCTTTGCTTTCTTCTTTTTGTTGGTTTTTTTTTTCCTTTTCTGTTGCTGTTGTTAATTTCATAAATCAGTTTTCTGAAGTCAGAACAACAAAGCAAATATCTGCATGTATACCCAAAGTATAATGAAAAACAAAGGCAAATAGTTGCGATCTGTCATCACCTTTACTCTCCCTGATTCTCCTTCTGATTTGTAATGCACCACTGTAAAACGGTGAGGTCACCAAAGCCAAGATTTGCATATAGGATACCCACATTTAGATAACCTTTTTAAAGGCGTGTGGTGTCAGTAAGTGATTTCTCTTGAAGGAGCAAAGCACAGAACAGCTCCAAAACACAGACGGTCAATTTTGCTGCCTTTTTGCTGGTTCAGGAAGTTCAGAATAGGAGCTCAGGTTGTGTCAGTATTCACTATGGGTTTTCTCAACTATTCAAATTGTTAGGGTTTTTTGTTAAAGAGGGAATAGATGTGCTACCACTTGAGGCAAAAAGCACATGAATTGGAACAGTTTTTTGTAACCATTTGCTTTCAATCTGCTGATTGAACTGGCAGAGTGCTGCTGTTAATATAATTCTATTTTGCAACAGCTGAGGAAATGACAAGATTAAAATAACTTCCAAATACTTGCATTGAACATTTAATGACTGATGTTCCCAGGGTCAGCAGGCATGGAGATGAGATGGGGAATGTCTGGGCATTCTTTACAGCAGATTGCCAGGAAGAGCCTTCCAACTGACTAACTCAACAGGGTTTTTCTTCCTTGCTAGATGCAGTAAGAGCATCTAAAAATATTTTGAAGTTTTGGTTAAGGGCAAATATTTGGCAGAGATTGTTCTGACTTCTCTGGGAGTGAGAACAGGTTGTATCATTTTTTAGTTGATGCTAGCAAAAGTCTTTTAAGGAAATGAAGTGCCTTCATTTTCTTAAACACCAATAGGATTTGCAATTAGGGGAAAATTATAGGTACAGCAAAATAAATAGAGCTTAAAACTCCCACTGTATTCAGTGACATCTTGAAGTACATTGCAAGTCTTAAAAGTGACACTGTGTGAGAAAGTACCTTCTAAGGCTGAAGCAATTACATTCTGCTTGTAATTCTTTATGAAGAAACTGACAAAACAAAATTCAAATGCATTTTGCATATAGCAGATATGACAGAAGAAAACAGCATGGAAAGACTTAAAGGGTGGCAAAATACTCTTTGGATTTGTTAGCTGAGATGCAAAAAGCAAACCAGAATTTGCTCATCTCATTTTAAATGATATCTTTTCTTTCAGTTTTAGCATTCATATTACTTATTCAAAAATACAGATGAATAACATATAGTCTATGTTCAATAACTATGCTACATCAGAAGTACAGTTGTTTGGTTTTTTGTTTTGTTTTGTTTTTTAATCTATTTAAGAGAACCACAGTACTGGTTACCACTGAGACTTCACTGTCATCCATAAATATCACGTCCTAGGAAACAACAGCAGAGTTGATATCTCTGTGCCATTTACTCAGTGGTTAGCACAACAGGACTCTGGTTTGGCTTGGATCTATCACCAGGTGTTACTGCTACATATATATAACAAAAATGATAACAGTCCTCTGTTTGATAGAAAGTTACACACTGTGATAATTTGGGAATGTTGTTAAAGATAAACTCTTCAAATGTGATGAGAAAAAGCCATAGGTGTTCTGATAATAAGAATATATAGAGAGATCTGAGAGTCCCACACCACCACCAGGATCTAGGAACGGAATATCTAACTAAATCTAGCTAAAATATCCTTAAGGGTACATTTGGCTTCTCAGAAATTAACTACCTGACAAACATGTCTTTTCTTTGTATTTAGTTTCAACTTTGTCTTTCAGCTCCATTCCCCATAAATGAAAATAAAGCGCTGAAGGAATGAACAAGTCCTACTCATCAGTTTGGGTTTTTCTTAGTAAGATTATAAATGAAAACACATTTGACTAAATCCTGTGGAAAATGTAATTTGCTGTGTCACAGCAATCGCTCAGCATGTTTGCAGCTGGGTTTGACGATACCAGACCCTGCTTGTTATAAGATCAATAGTAATGGCCTCAAGGAAAGAAGGATAGATGAAGAAAGACTGATGGCTTGTGGGCTCAAACTAGTTTGGGTCATCAGGAGCTAAAAGGGAAATGTTTTTTAACTTGCCAATGAATTACTTTCTCAATACAAAGACCAAGGAGTAGAGGCCAAATGCACTTCTCCTGCCTCATTTCAAAAACTTTCAATGTCTTTTATCAAAGTCTTTTTGATTACTACAGAAAGGGAAGGGGAAAATATTGTGCTATGTATATATATATATAGCTTAAAACACTTTTGAAAAGAATGAGAGAGTAAGAAGTATTAAATACAGTATTTGCAATGGAGCTTGCCATAGGCCATCTTTAATTTCACCGCTTAAATGAAACAGTACTCCACTTCTGAAAATCCATCAATGTCCTGTTTGTTTGTGTTAGTTCAATTCAAGATGATCTAATTAGAAATGCTTTATCTTGGAAAAATCCAAGAGCCTTGCACAAGCACCTGGGCCAAAGCAGGAAAATTTTTATCCATCCAAACACTCATTACTGCCAGCTTAATGCTGGAAGTGTAGCAGAAGTACTATAGTTCCAATGCAAACAAGGCTGATTTACTTGAGATCCCGTCAAGGTGTCAGCCACTACTGTGGACTGAGAGCTCTGACTGTGCCATTGCTCCAAAATCCTTTTTCTCTAAACACTGAGTGAACAAGCATGCAACAAACTGCAAGTATTAATTACAGAGCTCAGAACTGAAGAAGAATCATCAGTCTTTGCAAATCTTCCCCAATGGCTTCTCCTGATTCTGCCCTATAGGTGCAAGACAGGGCCATAGGCTAAGCTCAGCTCAGCTCCACAGTAGAAAGCAAAGGAACAAAAAAGGAAAATTAAAAATCCCTTGCAGTGTATATTCACTGGTGTGGGTATTCACTTCTACTTAGTGTTTAGGGCTGAAGGATTACTTGGTAAGAAGGAAAAAGAAAGAGGAACAGAGATTAAAAGCAAGCAGATAAAGAAAAGCTTCAAGATACAAAAATAGCAAAGGGTAAGGAGAATGTGAAAAGACAAAAATATCATTTTTTACTGCAGAAACACAATAATAAAATCTTTTATCAGTACCATGAAAGCCACCTGTCCTCTCCTCAAAAATATTCAGTTAGTTCATCACTCAAAGCTCTCAGATTCTTAAGTGTAGAATAGAGACAAGATTTCAGGGCAATAGACCATCTAGTGGTGGTGCTCACCAGTATCAAATGCTTGGGGAGGAGTTTAACAAGTCAAACATACAGCTAGCCTCCAGTATTTATAGACATCCAATAATGAAGGAGCTTACCATGTTTATACAGCCCTTGATAGACCTTCATTTTCTTAATTTATTTATTCACTGTTTTTGAGCATCCACAGCATCCTAGGGTAAAGAATGTCCCAGCTGAAGTTGGTTTTGAAAACACACATTTTGTTTTGAACACATTCCCATTTACTCCCCACAGTAATGAAGAGAGACATGGAAAGGAACAGATGAGATCAGTTCACCAGTGCATGTCTCCAAGACTGGTTGCCTCCACCAGAATTTTTGATTTTATAATCATGGGAAAGTCTTTGAGACACTAGATCTGCTGGGGGTTGTTGTAACCCATCTTTTTCAATTGGAAAGATATTTCTTGGCCTGTAACTTGGTGAGCCTGATTGAGAGGGCTTTAAACTACAATCAGCTTGGGAGGGGGGATACTGTTAGGAACACTGAGGTTGTGCCACGGGATGATGTAGAACTGTTTGAGAGTGACAAGGCTAATGGGATCATTTGTGACACTTCAGGAAGTTCTACAGGTTCAGGAGTATATCTGAAATGTTTGAATACCAACACACACAGTATGAGGAAAAAATGGGATAAACTGGAAGTTTTGGTCCTTTCCCAGACCTCTGATATCATTGGTATGAGGTGCTGTTGACTCCCTGGAGGGTGGAGAGGCCTTCCAGAGTGAAAGTGGAGTATCAAGAATCACCAACAGCCTGAAGTTCAACAAAGGAAAATGATGAGCTCTGCACCTGAGATAGAACAATGCTGAACACAGGCGCAGATGGGAGACAAGTTACTGGAGTGCTACTCAGCAGGAAGGGACCTGGGGTGGTGGTAACAGTAGCTTAGCTTGAGCCAGCAGTGTGCCCTGGTAGCCAAGAGGGCAAACTGCATTTTGGGATGCATTAAACACAGCACAACTAGCCAGTCAAAACAGGTGATCCTTCCTCTACACTTAGCATTACTGTAGCCTTACTTTGAATATTGTGTACAGCTCCGGACTCCACAATATAAAAAATATATCAATATAACTTCAAAGCATCTAGAGAAGGGCAAGAAGACTTGTAAAAGAGTGGAAAGATATGTCCTATGAGGAGAGGCTGAGGATACTTGGGCTGTCCAACCTGAAGAAGAGGTGGCTGAGAGGCAACCTTACAGCTCTTTGCATCTCCCTGAGGAAGGAAAGCAGAGGGATGTGCCCAACTCTTCTCCCCGGGAACCAACAGTGGGATGTATGTGAATGGCACAAAGCTCCATTAAGGGAGGTTCAGATTGAACATTAGGAGAAATTTCTTTATCATATACTGGAACAGGCTTCCTAGAGTAGTGATTCATGTTGAATGCCTATCAGTGTTAAAGAGATGTTTGGACAATGTTCAATGATGTTTTAACATTTGGTTAGCCCTGAAGTGGTCAGGCAGATAGACTAGAATATCTTTGAAGGTCTCTTCCAACTGAACAATTCTATCCTATTCTGTTCTGTTCTTTCACTTGTCATTGTATCATAAGACAAAGGGAATTCTTCATTTGCCTTCTCCAGAGTTCACATGATAGTTCAAATCTCAATTTTCTGTCTTGTCATCCACTTCTTTCAAGTCAAAAACTGTAAACAGCATTTTAGATTCAGGTATACTATGGATTTATACTCTGCTAATTACTAACATTAAGTTTTATTTTGACCACCTCTGAGAATCAAGCTGATGTTTTCACAGAGCTGCCACTTGCAATTCCAATATCTTTTTTTTTTGAATACCAAGAATTTGAGAATCCACTACTACTTGTGCAAAGTTTGTTTCATTCTATGAGCATCCCACTACACTTACATAAGCAGAATTTCATTCTCACTCTTAACATCCATTCATGCTACATTCTGAGGTCTTTCTGCAAAATTTGTAGATGTTCATTATCTTTGCCACCCACAGTAACTCCGTATTATCAGCATGTGCCAAAATGCCTCTTGTTGTACATGAAGAATGACAGATTGATTTTCACCAGATTGTATTACACAATTTAAAAAATAAAAAGAAACTGAGGCAAAATACAACAAAATGTTGTGCCTATTCCATCTTGAGCTCTGATTTTTGACTGAGTTTGAAAAAAAAAAAAAAAAAAAAAGAATTATAAACATTGTCATGTTTACCACTTCAATGCAGAGGATTTTGATTTCCAAACTATTTTCTACTGCTTGGATTATTTCCTTGATGAACAGCATGACAGTTTAAGAGATTATCACCAATTAATTCAAAATGACCATTTTGAGGTGTAACCTTGAAGATTCAATAAATACTGAGAATATTTTTTCTATCTCAATCTTGCGACCATAAATACAAGCCAAAATGAATATTGGTGTTCTGGTGTATTAAACAGTGGTTAGATAGTGAGCCCAATTATTTCTTGAGCTCTGCTGTGGTTACTGAGGAACTGGAGTACAGTGTCAGAGTAGGACCAATGAAAACCATCAGTTGTAAATGCAGAGTCTCGGACTAGTTCACAGCTTCTATCAGGGCAACTTGTTTCAGCTTTCAGTTACAGTGATAACTAGCCACAGGTTTAAAACACACACGGAATAGATGATGTAAGGTTTTTTGGTCAACATATACTAAGAAGATTCAAAGTTCAGACACAGATTTTCCACATAACGGTTGACCAGCATTTCTCCATTCTTTTTATTTGTCATTTCAACCAAGAAAATAAAGTTACATTTATGTAAGTATTCAATTTCCAAAACACCTTCAGTGTTATCTCAGATAACAGAAAAGCTAACAACAGGGGTTATGATGAAGAAAAAAGCGGATGTGAAAATGACTAATTTGTGGGAAACCTAGTTAAATTCTTTGGGTGAAAAGTCTCCTTGACTTCTGAATACATTGAAAAAATTGAAGAAATCTTTACAATCAAAAGCAGTAACTTAAGCTGTAAAAATGAGAAGAGAATGCAGTTG
>PPHD01020282.1:0-13718 GCA_002909625.1 Bambusicola thoracicus
TCAAAGGCTTTCCTGAAGTCCAGGTAGACCACACTGACAGCCTTACCTTCATGCACTAAGTGGGTCACCTTGTCATAGAATGAAATCAGTTTTGTCAGACAGGATCTACCATTTGTAAATCCATGCTGACTGGGCCTGATCCCCTGATTGACCTTTAACTGGTCCATGATGGCTCCTGAGATTATCCATTCCATTATAATCCCTCATGGTTAAGGAGTCACAGTGTCTGTTCATGATCATACATGTCTATGCATCTGTCAACCACCTATTTTAAGAACTCTCATACTTTTCCATTTAACATGCAGAACACACAAAACTGATTTTTCATGTCTATGATCAATCCCAGCAGAATACATACGTCACTCTGAAAGTAATGCCTCCTATTCAATTCATCACTCCAAACTGATGGAAGTCAGAGAGCAGCAGATCTGGACTCCATGGTGAGTGTGGTAGAGCAGTCAAGACAAGACTGGCAACAGTCATCAAAATCGTATGTGTTGTGGCATTATCAGATTGCAAGAGAAAGACTGTCCTTTTGCCTGATTCTGGAAGTTTGAGCCTTCAGCTTAGTCAGTATTTCTACGTAGCTGTCAGAGTTGATGGTTTGCTTGGGTTCCACGAAATCCAGAAGAATCATTCCTTTCTTATACCAAAAGACAGTGTGTGTCACTTTTAATCACTGAGGAGAAATGAAGGCTCCAGGAAGAAGTCATTGTGGCCTTCCAGTACTTACGGTTTATGAACAGGAGACAGATAGTGATAGAGCTAAGGGGAATCATTTTAAACAAAAAGGAAGGAGAAGTCAGAAGAATTTTTTTTACTCAGAGCGGTGTGAGGCTCTGGAACAGGCTGCTCAGAAAGGCTGTAGATGTCCCATCCGTGGAGGTATTCAAGGTCAGATTGGATGGGGCCCTGGGCAGTCTGATCTATTGGGTGACAAGGTGGGGGAGTTGAAACTAGATGATCTTTAAGATCACTTCCAACACAAGCCATTCATATGATTCTATGGCACAATTATGATTTTCTATAACTTTGGTCTTATCAACATTTTTCTTCTTGGTCTATTTGGTTTTGTAGACTTGCTTATCATTTGCTTTGTTAAACAGTTAGTCAGTGTCTCAGTGGATAAGTAAACTAATGCTTTTTGCAAATAATCCCTGCAGGAACACTAGGATTCATGGGCTGACCAATACCATTAAGACAAAAGTTTACGGGAAAAAAATCAGAATTCCATTGTGAGAAAAATATGTATTTTTTCTAAACAATAGTTGTTATTTTTACTCAGCTACTTCTTCCACTTTCAAAACTAGATAACCCCTGCACGGCCATCTGTCAGAGAATTCAGCAGGTTCTACATGTTCTATGAGCAAAGGATATTGTTGTGCTTTTGATGCCTTAGTAGTCAGTATTTTGCTGTTAATGCAGGTGAACAGAAGATCCTAATTATGACATTTCTATATCTTTAATTGTTTTTGTATTTTACAATGAGACCTGTTATTCGTCTTCTTAAATAAGAACTGTCAAAATTATAATAAAAAAAACATCATAGCAATACTGTCTTTTCTCATTTTTTCCTTGTCACTAAACATGTTCAAACTCATTTCCTTTCTCTCTGATCCACCAATATACTTCCATTGACATAACAAATACCACAAAACTGTAAATTACATTGACAACACTCTTCTATGTACAAAAGTGGTTTTGATCTAAGTAGCAGCATAAAAGTGATGGAAAAAAAACTCCTTTCTTACCCAAGTGCTGTTGAAGACTATAGGGAAAAATAATCTGTCAACATATAAACTTGTCTGATTTCTTTTATTAAAAAATATCTCTCTTAATGCGTAAATATTTATACTTTTAAGAAATGGATTGCACAAATATATCTCATTTCTTCTTCAGAGGGAATAATTTAATAGTTTGAAGTGCTGATAGACCAAAACAGCTGCACCCTTGATGACAGTTGATGTCATGTTGTACGATAGTGATGTGCTGTACCTAGAGTCATGCAACCTCTGTGTATAGCAAACAAGCACTAAAATCACTCTGGGCTGGGCTGTTCTGCTGGGAGAGAAAAGGCTGAGAGTCTAAATGGCCAAAGAGATATGAAACCTGGATTGCCTAACTGCTAAGAATAAAACTAAAGATATGCTAGAGCAGGAGTGACATCCTTCTGGAGATCTGACAGTAAAGCAACGGCTTTACTGACTCCATTCTTTGCTTACAGTGTCTTTAATAGTATCCACCTATCCCAGAGGACTAGTGTTTGTAAAGAACTGAGTGGTAGTCATTCTGTAGGTGATGGGCATGACTGTGATAAACATGAGTCAGAGAAGTTGTTTATTTAGTAAAAGATGCCATCTCTTAAGAATGAGAAAAAGATGAAAAAAAATATCCTTTAGGTCTCAAGATGTGTACCATCTGGGCAAGGTTGGATGCTCTAGTGCAATGAGCATCATTAAAAATCCCAATTACCTGTTTCTTATCAGTTTGGCTCTGGTTTATGGTGGAGATATTTTGAGATATGTCCTTGTACGGATATACCAGCTGTAGAATATACTCTCATTGCCCTGCTGAGACTGGAAGTCCAACTGCAGCACGAAAGTGAGTGAAGTTCACCTGACCAGCATTGTCTCCTGTGAGAAACAGTTAATGAGAAAGGTAACCTCAACTAAAATTATTTCTTTTTTAAAGCCTTTAGACAGCTCGATGCCATAGAAGGTGCAAGAGCTGGAGGCTCTCCAGGGGTGAGAACTTTGGGCTCTTCCCATCACACCAGCCAGGATCAAGGCAGCAGAGCTGAGAAGCCCTAGGCACCATGCACCTCCCTGGAGGCAGGATGAGGCCAGGAGGGTCGTGGGCCTGCAGATGGGCCTTGCTCAGCAGGACACATGGCCAGGCTGGGTCAGACTAGGGTCCTCATACTGTTTTATTCAGGATCCTTAGTCTTGAGTCTAGTGGGGATGATGTGCATGCTGACTTGTAGTTTTTACTGTTATTCCAATTACAGAAGAATAAATAACAGTGTCTGAACATAGATCTCCTCTTCCCCTTAAGTGAATATCCGTGAGATCTCTGAGAATTGAGAGTTTGTTGGGAGACTGCAAAACTGAGCCTAGGTGGAGTAAAAGGAAACAGGATATATCTACATAGAACTACCAAGTTTATTTAAAGTTAAGATTTTATTTTATTTAATTTTATTTTATTTTATTTTATTTTATTTTATTTTATCTTACTTTATTTTGGCCTGTTTCCTCTAACTTGAAGGCTGTAAGGGGAAAGAACAGTAGAAAAAAAGAGATAAAAAGAAAGTCCACTTCCAAGATAGGAAGGGAAAGATTGCAGTAGACATTTGGAAAAAAGACTGGAAAAACTCATAAGTAAAAGTCTCTTTGAAATATCAGAGACGCTTTGTCTGCAGAGATTGGCGTAGGGAATGGAAATAAAATCAAAATGAAAGGCTTTGTACATATCCTATTATTTCATATATTTAGCTGCAAGACTTTAGAAATGAAATAACCCAAAGAAAATATGTTGGTAGAGTATTTCGTATGGCTTAACAGCAGCAGAAAAGATCTGAATGATTCAAAATGCTTATATAACTGTTTTGTTTTATTCATTTACATAAATCACATTTACCGTAGGTGTTTTATTCAAAATAAAGTTTTGGGAAAATAAATTGAACAGATGAACCTAGGCAAACCTGGTGATTTTTTCATGAGCAGTGTTTGATGATAAAAGCATAAAAGCATTATGTGGTATCATTTCACCAAGGCACAATATGGATCATCCATATGGAGCAGAAGTTGATAATACTGCAAAGAAGCAAAAATAAACAGAACAGATGTACTTGTAAAATCAAGTCTGCACCCACCCTGAGTACCTGTTTCTTTGTGTAGAAACTTCTACAAGTTTTGTTGGATGGTTCTGTCCCGCAGTATAACTGGAGCAGGAAATAGCTCGTATCTGTTTCACTGAGAGCTCAGATTTGTTCGCTGACCAGTACAGAGCAGAGAATTCTAACAGCCCCAGTGTAGGCATCTGCTTGTTCCTCAGGGTGCTGAGCAAGATGGCAACTGCGCTGGGGTGCATTCAGATGACTGTATTAACCTTCTCCTTCACTGCCTAGTTATCCATGCAAGGCAGTTTTATTTTCAAGCACTCCTCTGAAACCATCTTGTAAAGGGAGGATTTGTGACGAATTCATACTAACTCATGTCTCAGGTATTTGAGTAAAAATGTAGAAGTCATAAGACTCATAATGGACTGCATCGTGAAGAGATGTGTGGAATCACATGAAGCGCTGCTGCTTAGACCCCCTTCGGGCGACTCTTATTGTAAGTTTTCCAACCATTATTTTTCATACCCCACAGATATTGAAACATTTGCCTGTTTTTCTGCTCTGCAAAGAAAACATCAATTACTTCTACAACAGAATTCCGATCCTTCTGTCTCAGTGTTCCATACACCTGAGCAGGTGGAGCAGTTCTGCTGAGGTTTCCATGTGCTGATGATAAACAGCCATAGCAGACTGGAAAGTCTCAGTTTTAGCCTCGCTGGGGCAGGTCATGACTCAGTTTCACCCTTTTGTTTGTGGAAGTCCAATAGTATGTGCCCTCTACCTTTTCTGCTACACTAATGTTGAGGATTATTACTCTACTATTGATCTGCAGCCCACCCAATGGCTGTTTACCCATCTATATCCTTTGCTTAATGAAGTCTTGAAAATGTCCTATGCTCCACTCTTTCCTACAGGTGCTATTTTCTGCTACTTAGAATACTGATGTATTTATAAGCATGCTGTGCCATTAGAACACAAACCCAGTACTTGAAATGAAGTGACTGCAAGATCTGTTGTATGTTTACAAATGCAACAGAAAGTACTTAAAATTATATGAAAAGCTCTCAGATGTTGTTTTGTTTTTTAAAGCACATCTCCCCTATTCCATCAGTAAAACAAGACAGATGTGGATCAGCAGCTCAGCTATTTGGCGGAATAAGAACTTATGAACCAGTATTTTAAAAAGTGGGCACATAGGAATAGGTTCTTCACGGCATAGCAGGACAGATCATGTGGTCAACATCTGGAAGATACGATACATGGACTTTGATTTAATAAAGTAGTCACCCATCTGCTGCATTCTCGGTGTGAGGAGAATAAATAGCATGCCACATCCCACACACTCCAGCTGTCCCCAGCATCCAGTGCTCTGCAGTACTGCTAAAAATAAAAAAGAAACTTTACTGTAATTCAACAGAGATTGCTAGTTAAAAAAAAGAGAGGGAGACAGTGTGAAGTAAAAGGAGTTGTTTAAGAATACCTGTAAGCACTTCAAAGTGAAGAAGAAAGTTGCCTTTTGTTTGAAGACTGTCTTCTTTTCAAGTGCCAACATTTACATTACATGCCAGCAAGTCTGTCTTTTCAGAAAGTTATCTAGTCTAGTTATTTCTCTTGTATTCTTGTGCTACTGAGTTGATACACAGCAGTATCACTATAGCTGCATCACTGAGTCCATAATTAATTGTCTGTAACTCAGTAATAAAGACTTTGCAGCTTTACTCACTACAAGTCTCTGAGGATAAATGGGATAAAAAGTACTCTCGATTCAGTTGTGGTAGGGTGTCTAACCTAGAGGGGCTCACTCTTCACTCACCTTCACTCCACAGAGAGGTCTAAGGAAGTAAGGATTTCTGGGTTTCCAGGAGAAAAATGGCAGGCAAGCCCCTGGTATGAATCCAGACTGGTGACAGTAATAGAAGGATTAAGCATATTGGACAGATAATAATTCCCCACCCCAACTGGAGTGGTTGGAGATCTAGTTTATGTCTTTTTACTCAGCCCTAAGATCCTCGGATAGAGAGGTCTAGAGAGAGTGCAAAGCATTCTGTCTGGAGCAAGCCAAGAGATTAAGGGATATATTTTTATGAGATTTAGTTCTATATTATTTACTGATTTAGATAATTTATTGCAGGCAACCAGTCAATAACAAATATACTTTAAAAAAAAAAAAAATTAAAAAAAAAAAAAAAAAAAAAACAGACTGGATCTTCATTACTCTCAGAGCAAACACCATAAAGTTGACATTACCATCCTTTTAGCACAACAGTGTTTTGGTAAGTATAGCAGAACCTCCTACTTTTCAAGATATATCTGCTCTGCAGTCAGGAATGTGGCTGCAGCCCACAGAAATATGTAGGTTATTATGTTCACTTAGCTCAGAGACTAAAAGCCTGTAACCAATCACAGATTTCAGCCTCTGAGACCATATCACTTATTCTAGATAACTGTGTACCAATAGGGCTGAAGTCACTTCTGTTTTGCTTTCAGCGCTGTTGGTGTCTGGGCCAGTTTGAGTGAAATGCATTTAATTTAGATTTTCTAATTAAAGTGCAGATGTAGATAGGATAATTTCCTTATTTTCTTCTATATTTAAATAAGCTCAAAGGTATGAATATGAAGCACTGCATCTACAACTTCTCTATTTTATCTTTTTTTTGTTCTGAACACAGGGAGTGCAAAACTACAGCCAACCTGTAGTAGTCTACTGCATCAGTTTAAGCCTGTACACGATAAAGTTATATTAGCATGGTGCAGTCCGAAACAGTTGAGCCCCAGTCAAGCCTCAGTAGGTACATTTCCTCTGCCTCTGGACCACCACTCACAAGAGAGAAGCCAAGAAGAAAGTTTCTGCACTGCATTTCCCAGGAACTCAATAGTGAGTTCATGCACAGAGCACTGTCATTCCTCTCTACACGGCTTCTTTCAGGACAGACTTTGATAATAAATGAAGAACGTTCATAAACGATATACATAAAGGATAAAAGCAAAATGAGAATTTAAGTACATAAAAGTTAGTGTTTGAATCAAATTTAGTTGGAATATCTCTTCCCAGCCCTTATGTATTTGTTTATTAATTAGCTTGCCTCTCTTGCAACTGTGCAAAAACTTCAGAGCTAAATGGAATCAGAAGATAAAGAATTTAAAAAAAAAAAAAAAAAGAAAGAAAGAAAGAAAAGAAATGTTGGAATATTGGTATTTGCTTTCCTGGAAGAGATGCTTTGAACAAATGTAACCGATTAAATCTAGGTGTACCAGGAACACTCCAGCTAATTATATGGATACTTAATAAATTCAGCATAAACCAAAAAAGCAAGCATACAGGAGTGCTATGTGGAACTTGACTGGGAACATAGATCTATCATAGGTGAGATTCAAGCAATTTGTACCTTAACTCATGCTCTAGAGTTATGATGATGATGCAATGGAAATAGGATGGCATCCAAAGCAATGTGTAATTCAAAGAAAGTGTCTTTCTCTACTGAAAGAAAAACAACAAAACTTCTGACAGATATTTAGAGGATTCTCAGCCTTGTACAAAGAAGTTATTATTGGTATTATCTAAATGTACTCATATGCCACCCTTGAGGTGTGAACGCCCTTGCTAGAATTAATAATGAGTTACTCAGAAACATAAATGTGAGGGTGATTAAGTGGCCCAAACTACGACTGAGTCTTATCCACCTTTGAGTCTTTCTTACTAGGTCATTTATCATAAGCTCTGGTTCTACTTAACACAAAGTACCATCTGAACCCTGCGCATTCACTGTCTTCAAGGATTTCTTCTTGCAGCAAAAAAAATTGCCATCTGGTAAACCTCTGTATGCACAAAATTATAATTAAATTGCCTCCTGGTCCCTTGCATTCTGTTTGCCAGAATGTTCTCTGAAGCAGGCATGGAGCATGCTATAAAGTTGGATTTTCTAAAAACAATTGGTTTGCTTGTTTTCCACTTTTTTTTTTTTTTTTTTTTGCTTAAGTTCTAGCACAATGAATGGCATTGTAGCCTTTCATTAAATTCAGAAGAAGCAAATGTTACATTTGCATTAAATTAATTCACAGTTATTCCATTATTTCAAGTTCTAGAAGTCTTATTGCTAGTTGTCTCTTTTGAGCCTCAGCCCTGCCAAAACTACTTGTGGACATCTTTAGAAGGGACTTTGCACCCCTGGAACCAGGAAGTAGTTGGAAGCAAGCTTCTGCCTTGAGGAAAACCTGACATTTCTGCATGTATTATCAATACATAATTCTTTGTGGTACTGAAATGTAAAATAGATTATATGATAACTGATGGGGAGAAATCAGTTCTGGCTGTGAAAGGGGAATGAAGAATTCACAATAAGTGATTTATTTATCTACACAGCCCTCTTTCTCCGCTCAGAGAATATGCATGACTAGAGATACAATTTCCTATTGTCTTTTTTTATTTTGGAGACTGATTGTGACCAGCATGATACTAGTATTTTTTTTACCTAATGTTTAAAATCTGACCCATGCTGGCTTTATCAGAAAAATCACAAAGCACTGTTTATCTCACTTTCCTTGAACAAATGTTGTTCTTATAACCTAGAGGGCAGCATAATGAAACCATTTGCCTCTCAGGGAAATGTAAAAGCTAAGATATTTTAGATGAATTCTATGCCTTTTCTTTTTGCATCCCAGACATTTTGATGTGAGTATGAGGTGTTTATTCCTCTAAATCGCACTTGACATCTGCATCATAGGGTAGGGAAGAAGAAATAGTGTAAAGATTTCTCATCCCTATCACTTCTTCCACATTTCCTCAGAGTAGTTGGGTGTGTCTACATAGTTTCTGCTGTAATGGTGTGATGAGACCTTGGTTAATAGCTTCTTTGTCAAGGCTTTGATAAGGAGATTTGAGAATCTCATCTCCTGATTTGGGTATTGCCTTTTGTAACATACACTAAGTGCCTTTATGGATCATCGCCACATACTGAAGGGAAGTAGTTTCAGCAGCAGCAGATGGAGACATTTTCCTGCCAAGCAGACTTCTGTGCCCCAGGTGATGCAAAGGACTGGCCCTAACATCAGCATCAGCGTTGTTTCCTCTTTACAACCAGGCAGATACTCTTAGATGAAAGCCAGCTCCACACACACACACACAAAAGAAAAAAAGTTAAAAGAAGTTCATTTTCTGTCTTTGTGATAAGAGGGCACACATCACAAAAGGGGACATGGTACATGTTGTCTGTATGCAAGGACTTCCACTGAATGTGTGAACTGGCACAGTCCTTGTTCTGCTCACTCATTGTGGCTCTTGCCAATGTTATGTTCCTTCTGTACTAAGGAAAGCTTTTCCTTTAATTCAATTTCCAGACTCGGATTCTGTCCTTGGTATCACCTTCCTCTACACTGATCACTGTCACAAGTTTCTACTCTGTCCCCATGGAGTAGCTTCTGCTACATGTGATCAGCTCAGTCATCCTGGGACCCACCCTCCCTGTTCTGTCCTGTGTAGACCCTCAGTTTGTTTACTTCAATCTGCTTTGTACAAATAGCATCCTTTATCATCCATAATGCAAATACTTACATCTAACCACAGTATTTAGGAAGGTTGTCAAGATGTGTGGTTTATACTGTGTGACCACTTTCATTAGTAATCATGCCGGCTTTTCTAGTGTTCCCATAGCATAGACTCAGCTGCCTTGAGACACTGTGTGTTCTGTGAAGAACAGATTCTTGAACCTTTTTTTTCATTCTTCATTACTGGCAAGAACATATAGAGTTGTATACCCCTAGCTGGAATCCTTGCTCTCATCACAAGGCAGACTGAAGTAATGCAGAAATTTATACGCTCAGGACATTACATACTGCTCTAAGAACTGCAAAAAGAAAAGCTGTCCATGCTCTATTTTTCTTACTACCATTAGTACATCTATCACATTGTTATTGGTTTTGTTGCAAGGAATTAGCAGTGCATCTCAGGCACATTTTGAAACCCAGAAAAAAAAAAAAAAAAGTTCTTCACATGCGGTGAATAAACATTTTTTGCATGAATATCCTGCACTTCACTTGCCTCAATACAGTAGAGGTTTATTGGCTTACTGCAAGCTACATTTGAATGATTGCTTCATATATTATGATATGCAGCATTACATCCTGTTTCTTTTCTATTTCTATAGCCCAAAGACTTATTGGAATCGGTGTGTCTCAGACTCATAAAATAAACATGACTTCAAAAAAAGATTATTATACAAAAATCCACCAACCTTGAGAAACTGCAGAGGTGGGGGATTTTTGTACTGGAAATCATTTTAGTTTTTTAACATTATTCCTATGCTTTTTCAGTTTGAAAGTACAATCTGGCAATTTATAATAAAGAACCACGAAAGAGCTTTCCAGCAAGGAATTTAAAATAATAATAATAATAATAAAATAAACTTCCTAAAATCTGGATGTATGATTGCAAGTGAGAGTAATATACTTCAGAGCTGCTGGTGAAAGGATTCAAATAATAATCTCTGGTATATAAGGACTCTACTACTTAGTCAATAAAAGATGGTTAATCTTCTCCCAGGAGCTCTGCAATATGAAGAGAAGATAACCAAAGTAAAATGTTTTACATGATGCTATTGTGTATGATTATTGAGGGAGTCAGGGGCAGATTGAGAAGCAGCACTCCGAAAGGGAAATATTGTCACTGTGAGAGAACTGTCAGACCATCAAGATGGCTGTCTTTCCCCAGCAGCAGGGTACTGATGAATTGGAGGGCAGAGGTAGGGCTTAGATCAGAGCAGTAATCAGAATTAGTAATAAGGCAAAATACTGCTGCAGTACAAAATCCAAGCTCCTCCATCCCTAAGCATTCACATTTGATATTTTAATATAAACTGTAGAGCCAAAGAAAAAAGGATGTACTTCTTTTGCAAATATATACAAAAGCACCTCTTCGGTGTTGCAGTTGGATTTATAATCTAATGCCAACCTGAACCAGTGCTTGAGAATTAGCATTCCAAAATACACTTTCTGCTCTAAACTATTTGTTTGTTTGTTTCTTTCTTTCTTTCTTTTTTTTCTCAGCACACAGAAAAATAAAAAGCTCTCTTTTTGTGAAGCACCACACAGCTCTGGAATAAAGTAATCTCTAAGGCTCATTTTCTTTATCCTAGCCCTAATAATAATGTACTGGACTAGTTCTAGTGAAATGGCAAACCAGGACCATAAGATTAGATGTTTGCAGAGGAGGATGAAGCTGTCAAGCTCAGAAATAGATCATTGCCTAATATCTTACGTTTAAGCTTTTTCAAGTTCTCCTTTAATCACATAATTAAATCATTAAATGGCTTATGTTGGAAGGGATATTAAAGATCATTTAGTTTCAATCCTCTGCCATGGGCAGGGTTTTCACCCACCTAATCAAGTTGCCCATGGTGCATCTAACCTGGTCTTGAATGCCTCCAGGGTTGGGGAATCCTCAAAACCTCTGGCAACTTGTTCCTGTGCCTCATCACCATATAATGGCTTAAAGAAAAATTGATTTGCTTCTATTCTTGTATTATTCTTCAATAATAGTTACATTGAGATAAAAATGAGGTACAGCTACTTCTTACCATGCGTCCGATGATCATTGCTCTCTATATGTATTACTTATTCATTCCATTCAGTGTCTTCTAAATATCACTTTCTAAACTCAGACTAGGCTAAATTAATGCAACTGATTTAGGTCCTTCCTAGAAGAGTGTGCTTATACTTGATTGGGTTCAGGAACCCACACAGAAACCTCCATCAACGTCTAACCAGCCAAAATAACATGAGAAACAACAACTATGGGCTTATGACATTGAAAAAGATAAAAAGTGGCTTCCAGACTTTTCTTGTTGGGGTTACTTCATATTTAAGGCTGTCTACTTCATAGACGAGATGACAGAATACAGACCTGAGGTGATAGGAGTGCTTCTGCTCAGTTCATTTTCCCTCATCCATCCAAATAACGATTTTTAATGTGAACACTTGGAAACTGAAGTAGGAAGATCAGTGTCTAAATGCTTAGTCATGCACAGCAGCAGAGCTCTATGAGATCGTATTACTTTCAGAGTATTAAAATTATGTTAACATTTTGGACATAAGTGAAATTTGGTGAAACTTTTGTGAGTGACTCTTTTTGATTGAGGGGTAAGATTCAAAAACGTGTGTAACTCCATTAGAGACCTCATTCATACTGCTTAAAATGCCATCACTTTAACAACATGTTCAAATAAATTGAAAAATTTAATGAAAATCAATGAATTATATCTCATTAAAGTTGTAGTAAAGGGACATCAAAGACTTTCACTAAAAGGTGTTTCAGAGTAGTACCCTAAAACCTAAATGCTTTCTTACAACAGAATTGAGCAGCGCTTAAGGCATCCCAAAATATTAGGTAAAGGTGTGAAACTGTTAATATGAAATCTTTATTTTCAAAATAAAATTATTCAGATGTATCTGGTCACTTGTATAAATTAGCAAAATTCAAAGAACAAGAAAAATATTCAACCAGTATATCTGCATACATTCAACTTCTGTCAAGGAGACATCATTTCCTTGCCAAATAAGCTGAACTTGCAGTCTAACTGTTCCTCTCAGGGTTGTTATATAATGAAGTACAAACTCAATTGGGAATTGGTTTT
Source organism: Bambusicola thoracicus (assembly GCA_002909625.1). Classification (NCBI taxonomy): domain Eukaryota; kingdom Metazoa; phylum Chordata; class Aves; order Galliformes; family Phasianidae; genus Bambusicola; species Bambusicola thoracicus. Next base: position 12,463 of record PPHD01020282.1, read on the forward strand.
GCTGCTGGAATTCAAACTAGAACAAGCAGACGCTACAGTGAGATAAGAAATACTCCTGCTATGCTCTACAGCTGCATTGTATGTCTGCAGCGTTCAATGTGTGAAATAGACTTTGGCCTTCCAAGCATAGGCAATATGCCAACAAAGCTCTTGCATGTATCTTTGTGTCTTTGCTGTTTAAAGACTGTGGTTATACGCTTCATTGAAGCAGAGGATCCATGAGAGTATGTAACTGATTACGGGGAGGCTACAGGTAAGGAGCAGCTGGAAGAGTGTGTTGCATCCATCCAATCTGCGTATTCCCTTAGAAAGGAGGGAGCAGAATAATGGAGTGGAAATTTCAACATACAGTGCATCTTGGCAAACTTCTGAACTTGGGACTTATTCTTGTCCGTATTTAACTGTTTTACTGCAATGTGTGCAGTTTGGGAAGGTCACACACTTGTTCATACAGCGCTGTAAAGCAAAGCAGCTCACTTTTATAGCTCAGTAAAGAAAATATTATGGGACCTGTAAAAGCAAATAAAGCCCTAATGGCTGCTCCTTTGAAAGATAGGCTATGTTTTTGCTTTTCTTCATGTCTCTGAATGTTAATAATACGATAAAACACTATTCTTAATATCTTTTTTTGCTACTTACTTGATTTGCTGATTATAACAAATTAGGAGGAGCTGTTGAGTTTGTTGAGAGTAGAGAGGCCTTAACAGAGGAATCTAGACAAATTAGAGAGCTGGGCAATCAACAACCACATAAAATTTAACAAGAGTGCCAGATTCTGCACCTGGGAAGGGATAAACATGGCTACATGTACAGTGGGATGAAATGCTGGAGTGCAGCTTTGCTGAAAGTGATTTGGGGATCTTGGTCAACAGCGAGTTGAACAGGAGTAAATAGAGTACCCAGACAGACAAGAAGTCCAACAATGTCCTGGGATGCATCAATCACAGCATTTCTTGATGTAGTCAAGGGGAGTGGTTGTCCTGCTCTATATTTCACTAATGCAGCCTCAACTTGAGGGCTGTGTGCAGTTCTGGGCTCCACAGTACAAAAGGGGCATAAATTAAAGAGTGTCCAAAGGAGGGCTAGAAAAATGATGAAGAGCCTGGAAGGTAAAGTGTATGAGGCCCCTTGGTGTACCCAGCCCAGATCAAAGAAGACTAAGGGGAGGCATAATTTGAATAGTCAATTTTAAGTTGCTGAATATTACACTCTGACTTCCAGTAAAAATAAAATAAATAAATAAATAAATAAATAAA
>PPHD01020283.1:0-13717 GCA_002909625.1 Bambusicola thoracicus
AAAGGTGCTGAAACTAAAACAGGAGATGCACACGGATGGCTATGGAACTGTGGTTGCCATCGCTGTATTCATTTGCATGGCCAGCAGCCCCCTGGCAGCCAGAAGAGTACAGGAACAAGCTGCAGCCCCACCGGCGTGTCTCAGGGTCTCCATCCCTTTGGCCAGACCATCACAGAGAGATCCCCTCTGCATCCTCAGCCATTCAGGCTCACAGTTCCCAGCAGCTCCTGCTGCAGTGCACGGCCATCTGAAGGGAACACCAGTGGGCTGCAGAGACCCGGCCTCCTTCCGTCTCATAACACTATGCAGGGCTAACCACAGCCTTAATGCCCTGACAGCTAAACTGCTTTTATCTCTTTTATTTTCCACAAAGTTCTCGTATGATAATCCCCCTGTCATATTTTTTACCAATAAAATATATGAATAGCTAATCTGGTGGCTAACTTTACAGCGATACGAGATCTTCCCTTATACAAAACCCTATCAAGGGCAATCTTTTTATGGCTCTCCTAAAGGCTGTCTCTATCCAACACTTGCCGCCAGTTTGGTTTTAACTCCCTTCTCCCCTCGTGGCTGAGAAATGGACTAACCCAACACGTAGGGTAAATACACCAATAGCGGATGTTTAGCAACAGAAAACTTTCCCTGCTTTGTTTGGCCTACAAACGCCCAAGTGGAAACACCAAGGAACGCTCTTCCCCACTTCCTTTTAGCCACGGATAAAGCCCACGCTCCGCGAAGGAGAAGGTTTTAATTAAAATTGGCACTCCTGTGTATGCAGTTGGTGGCAGACCCCTCGCTCAATACATGACATCACTTTGGACCGTGGCAGCAGGACGCGAGGCTGCGAGCAGGCGTGTGCTTGGTTTTGGCACCAGCGGAGCAATCATAAAAAAGCACTTTAGTGTTTACAAATGAAGCCTGAGCTGAGGAAGGAGGTGCGGGTGCTCCCAGCAGCAATCCCGCTGCCACGGGCACTGCACCCTGCTGCTCTCGCTGCCGTGCCGGTGGGGTTTTAGGGTGTGCCAGGACCACCCACTGGCATTTGTGGGGTGTCCTTACATTTCGTCCCAGGTACTGCAGCTCTGCTCATCTGTCCCTGCATCTCCTGCATCATTCCCACCAGGGAACACCTTCTAAAAAGCTCCCAGAAAGATCTCTGCGCTCCCCAAATCCCGGTGCTCCCCCACTCAGCACCTGCAGCTCTCCTGGCTGCAAGGAGACTGGGGTAGGGAGCAAATGGGACCGACGGTGATCTCACCTATTTACTCATTATCCTCATAAAGGCAAATTGCAACTGATTGTCCCCTCCTTCCACCTAACCCCTCCCTACTGAATGTGACCCTGGGAGCCAAGCGCAGCCCCTCACAGCCCTGTGTTTAACTACAATTTGCTGATTAGCTGCCGGGTAGTGCATATCACTGGAGGGATCAGATGTCTCCATTCTGATATTTTTTAATCCCTGAATGAGTAATGGGATGCTCTGAGTATTAACACACCCGGTATCCCCTGCAACCTGCAGTAACGGCATGCTGGCATCCCAGTGCAGTGCCCCTCTGCTCAGACAGAGGGACTTGGAAGATCATAGCTCCAAACCACAGCTGTGCTTTGGGACCAGCTGTGGGTGGACCTGATGCTGCTATAGGAGTCTCGAGGTTGGAGACGGCTGCAGGGCTGGGGCAGGGGTGGATGCCGAGGCCGGCAGCCCATGGAAAGCAAACACCAAGGTAGCTGCGGGGCCAGGAGGAGATGGCACGGGGCTGGGAGAGGTGAGCGGGGACACATTCCAGGTCATGGAGAGAAACCCTGGCAAAATCTCCTTCATAGAAAGTGCTGCAGAAAATACGCACTCGCTTGATGGGCTGCGCGAAGTGGGAGGCTGAGGATCTGCGCTCAGAGCAATGCTGGTGTCTCAAGGAGAGGTCATCTGCACAACGAGCAAAGAGGGAATTTCTGCTGGTGGTAAATAAATAAGGGCACCAGGAGCCCTGCGACCCCGGGCAGCCTCACCCCAGGCTCACATAGGTCTGCAGGACGCCGCTGTTCACACACAGAAGGGGGTTTTTGTGGGTTTGCCAACATTGCAAAACCACGGCGTAAGCTGGGTGAGAAACTGAAACCATTTCAGCAGTCAACAGAGTGTGATGCCGCGTGCACGGAGCTGAAGCAGGCTGTTGTGCCTTTCCCTGCTCCGGGACACAGCTTTCTAACCCGTTTCACATGGGACAGATGCTTCTGCTTACGGTTTCGTGGGCAACACAAGTACTTAAAGCGCTTGGGAGGACAGCGGCTCATTACAGCACGAGCCTGGGCTCTCCAGAGGTAATCTGGGGCAGTGGCCAGGCCAGGAGGACTTTGAAACTTTCCTTCTTTACGTATCAACCTCTGTGGACGGGGCCAATCATGCATCGCTGCAACAGCCCTTTGGGGTTGGGAGTCATCAGGTCATCTTGCAGGTGGCTGGAAATGCCGCACTGCTATCTCGACAGGGGAACACTTAAGGAAAGTTCATCCTAATTAATTAAAATTGTGAATTTAAAGTGGATTAATTAAACTGCATTAAATCCCTGTGTAAACTGCTCACTCAGACTTAAAGTGTCTTTATTAAATTGCTAAAGCAAATTAAACTAAACCAAATTAAGGCCGTTCTATTTCTAAATGACAGTGTCTACACGAGGACGTAATGCAGTTTAGCTAATCCACTTTAAAGTTATTTCACATTAATTTCAATTGTCCCTGTGTAGACGAGCCCTAGGAATCCAGTCGCACACGAGCCTGTGTACAAATATGGATAACAACACAGCCATTTTTAGATTGCCTTTTTAGGAAATTATTTGCAAATATCATCTTAGACCAGCGAGCAAAGAAGTGATTTTCAGCGGGACCGGAGTGGGGAAGGACAGCACTTTCCTCTTGGCCACACAAATGTTTCTGCCTGCATCCCTGCACGAGGAGATAGGGAGGAAAGGGAGGGATGTACCCGGCCAGAAAATCACTTTGCAAATGCAAAGCACTGAAAAGGTGGCTCTGAGACTATCAGAGCAAGAAGTTTCTGTTCCCAAGAGGAAAACTCGGACTTTAAGGACAAAATAGAGGCAGTGAGGGAAGCAGAGAGTGCCGGGTGCAGTGGTTGCGGCGGCTGCAGGCTCCTGGCTGCGCAGAGAGGAGCCGTCAAAGAGCAAAAATAAATGTTGGTGGAGCTGGCAGAAAGCACCGGGGGCTCGGGATGGGGAAGGGGCCCCATGGAAAGCATCTGGGGCTGCTCCTGCTGCGCTGGAGCCGGGCTCTGCACAACCCCTCTGAACGAGCAGGTCTGCAGCGAAGCACCGCAGCGCTTTGTAAGCAATTTCTCCTCTAATAGAAACAGCCTGCAACACCCAAACTTCAGGGAGCTGCGCAGGAGGAGAAGGGTTAAGGCAGCCCTGCGGTTTGCAATTTAGTAGCAGTCAAGCCCTCAGCAGTGCAGACCTTCACAGGGAGGCTGGAGACGCTGAAATAACTGCTGGCTGGATCTGCGGCATGTCCAGAGGCAGAGGCAATAAAAACAGAGTGGATTACATCCTTTAGAAACCCTCAGAAAAAAAAAAAAAAAAAAAAAAATAAGGGAACGAAAGAAAGCGTAAACCACAGATTATGTCTGCTGGCTGTTTTTTGATAAGCTCTGTTACAAACACAATGCTAATGAGTGCAAGGGACATCCTCTGTGTGGGACGGCTGCTTGACCGCATTTTGTCTGCATGTGGCTGATTTCCTCTCCCACTGCCAAGCCCCGTGGCATCACTCACTGCCGGGGCTTTTCCTTCGCCTCCTCGCCTCACCGCCCGGCCGGCCGCGGCCGTCAATATTTCACCCAACCTGCATGAGTCAGCAGTAACCGAAGGAAAGGACTGCAGGGAGAATAAACATGCCAAGCTTTCCCCGTGAAGCATGTCAGGGTCGCTGCGCATCGGCCCTGCGCCGGGGCCAGGTGGCTCTGCAGCTCTTTTCTCTTTATATTAACACCGTACGGGGTTTTTCTCAGTTGATCCCTGAGTCCGTCCGGCTCCCGGCGTTCATTTACTCCTCGCTAAGGCCGTAGCTGTGCCCTTTTATACTGCCGGGCTCTTTATGAACCCAATGGTGATTGCCTTCCCAAGGCATCTACTGGGTTGCGTATAATTCCTCTAATTAAATGTAAAGGAGGGATGGCTTGGTGGAGCACCATTTCATCATTTCCCCTCTTACTTCATGCTGTGGACTTTAATGAGGACCTAAAACACCATCTTGACTTGGCTTTAGTTTCAGGCCAGATGAGATTTGCTTGTTAAGATGGTCTTCACTTGTCAGGAAAAATAGCTTTATTAAGGTCATGGAACGCGGAGGGTTTGATTAAAGCTAATCAAGGAAAAGAAACCAGACCGAAGCACTGCGAATCAAACTCAGTTCAACATGTTTAACATAACTAAGCCTCGCCTATCTGTTAAAAGCAGACAGGAGTAAGATCATGTTACCAGAGGAATGCCTGAGCAGGGGGTGCAGGGACAGCCGTGCTCACACCGCAGCCATCGGTTCCCCTCCACCCCAGCGAGGGTTTGGGCTGTGTGTGTCCCTGCCCACTCAGGACCAATGTCCCTGGGGAGAAGGGCACAGCGTGGCATAGTCAATGGGAGCAGACACTGCAGCCTGCTCATCTGAAGGAGTTTCTGAACCTAAATACAAAAGGATCACCAGGGTGTTACATTCCCAACCGACTTTGTGTCGGGCAGTTGGCATTCATACCAGTTTATAGACCCCTCCAACTTTCTTGGTGCTGTTTTACCAAGTTCATGCAAGTTTTGGAGAAAATGTAGCATTTTCAACTCCAAATTCTGTCCAGCCCTGTATTTCACAGATATTTTTCTATATTCCATAGGTATGTTATTCTATATTTTTCTTCACTGCTCAGTCTGAGAGCCTGCAGTTCCTGCTTCTTCCGTGCCAGCTAACCACTGTGTTTTAGTTTTACTTTGTTCCTACTGTGTGATGTCAACTAATGCAGAAGGGGCTGTCTGAGGAGATCATTTGGGAAAGCCAGACAAAAAAAGCTATTATAACAACTGGATGCTGGCCTGTGAGCTTGGAGCATCTGAGAGCCACACAGCCCTGACTGCAGAAAGCCTCATCCCTGGAGCCCCACAGATCCCCAGGAGTGCACAGGGAGGGCCCTGGGGGCCAGGGACGGCCTCAAGCCCGGGGCAGCTGTGGGACAGCAGAGGCACTGCTGGATCGTCCCTGCTCTTTGGTTTTGTGCTTCGAAACGTAGTGTTTGAGGTGCAGGAGGATTTAGCAATGGTACAAGCTCTCACAAGCAAAAGCAATTAAGCAAGGCTGGGATTTTTTTTCAGAGAGAAGTTGGACATTGGGTGTTATGGAAGGGGCTTTTTAAGGATAATTTTCTGCAGAGAAGTTCAGGAACTCCAAACATACACAGGGATATCCTGCTTAGGACAAGGCTTAGCATTAAAAAAATAGTCTAAACAAAAACGCGGGACTACTCCCCTGCTCGGCTCTGCTGCTCGGTGAAAGATGGACAGGAAATTGCCAGCAGTGGCACGGAGGCTCCTGCCAAGAGGGAGCGCGGAAACAAAAGACCCTCTATTGTGTAAGAAAACCTGACATCTATACCCCTCGCTATATTCTGAACTCCCGTAAACCTTTCCCGTGATATATGATTTGTGAGAGCTTTCCACATTTCAAGTGCCCCGCTTCCCTCCCTGCACGCACTCACACACACAACGAGATTTGCATCAACGCCAGCCTTTAAAAGCTGTTATTTCTTCCTCCTTCACAGCCACCCCCCAAATTATTAGCCATGCCATTAGGAAAGTAAATGAGATATTTGCCCTGGTGAGAAGCAGAAGCAGCCCCGCATCGCACAAAGGGCTGAAGGAGCTCAATTTTCCTCATTACTCGGCTGGTTCTTCCAAGAAAGCATTCAGCGCAGAAGAGGGAGCTTTTTGGTAAAACAGTAATATTTGATATTTCTGCATTTCTTTTGCAAGCCGTACACTGTAATTGACTAACTGGTCACTCTCAATTAATTATATTTAACAAGTAGAAGATGCAGAGCAACGCTCCCTCCCCCAAATTATGTCCTTTGGTTATTTAAATAGGTGCAAGTAGAGGGAAGGGAGAAAGAACAAGTCAGTAAAGTATCAGCTGTGGAAGTTTGTTGGGAACTTTCCAAAAGCCTACATCTGCTTGGCAACAGCTCAGAAAGGGATATGGTTACTCTTTTAACAGTAACACAGCTTTCCCAGGCTACAATATATGAAAAACAGCTTACGCGGCCCCGAGAAGGGCCCAGCGAGGGCTGCAGCACCGTACCGAGCCCCTCACCCGGCTGCGGGACCCCCACCCTTCCCAGGGCTGCAGGGGGGAGGGGGCTGCGGCGCTGCCAACATTTTGGGGTCCCTTCTGGCAGTGCTGCCACCAAGCGCTGCTCCCCACCACCCAGTGCTGCCCAAAGATTTTGGGGGAGGAACTCAGCACATCCCATCAGTGAGCGCCGTTAACAGCCTCCTGCCTTCACCACAAGCAGATCTAAAGGTATTGGTTTTAATTACGGCATTAATTGATCTCTCTCTCTCTCTCTCTTTTTTTTTTTTTTTTTCCAGCTGCTAATTACAGAGATAATATCTCGGTTGCTTTACGAGCATTAGAAGTTTTGCTTGCATGGAGATACTTCTGCAGTGGAAAGCAGAGGTGGATTTAACAGAGAGCAATCGTTTACCAAAAAGAAGAAATGATTTACCACAGTTGGGTGCGTTTTTATGTTTTAATTAATCTCGCTTTAGTAAAAAAAAAAAACTGAAAAACTTCACGCAGCTCATTCTGCCACCAGAGTGCAGGGAGGCATGGGCAAGATTTAGTGCCTCTGGTGGGTCAGGAAAACACATGAAGAACCAAGGAGCGAAAACAATAGCACAGGAGAGCGGCAAGCGCACTTGGCATCGCGCACAGAGTGCACGTGATGGCGGATCTGCAGGAGGGCCCTGTGCTGAGAGCCAGGCTGGACAGGGGCCTCTCCCAGACCTCCCTTGGGTCAGACTGGCCAGGGGCTGCAGTGTGGGGCTGCAGGCGGGAGCAGCCGGCCCCACAGCACCAAGGGCAGCCGCCAGGCCAAGCTGTGGGCATTGGGCTGCAGCCCTCGGCCCTGCGGCAGGACGCTGTGCTGCCTGGGGTGACCCGTTTCTACAGTCATTACAGCCTGACTCACAAACCTGTTAAGACCCAATTAACAGAAACGTTATGCACCAGTGATGCATGTTTTGTCCAGAACTTTAATTCCACAGTTTTTCCAAGTAAATTCTCTCTCTCTATTTTCCAGTCATTAAATCCCCTCCCCTGGGTGCGAGCGGTTGACTTCCCATTGTGTTGCGAAAGGGTTAGCGGGCCAACAAGTCCAAGGGAGAAGGGTGTCGGTACTTGTTGCCACTCTGTGGTGGGAAGAACAAACTAAAACTAAAAATAAAACTCTCTTGGCCTCCCGCACACGGCGCGCAGCGAGGGTTGACGGGGGGAAGGCGCTGGCTGCGGCCCGCGCAGGGCTGCGTTTGGCAGATGGGTGCAGCTATTGAGCTGATGCAGTAGTGGGTTTTTGGCTGCCCAAGTGGGTAGCCTGTTGTTTACTGTTTATGGATTTGTCAGTTTTAATTATTGTGAAGTGCCCAGATGCTCTGGCGACCAGTGCCATGAGCATTTAGGGAGCACATACATAACGAAAAGTGCTTGGAAGATGCCCGCTGCCCCCCGTCCCTCTCCCCAGGCCTGCTGGGGCCCTCAGGGCCCGCACACCCAGACCAGTGCCGGCGTGGCCCAGCAGCTCTCCTTGGCTGTGTTTCCAGCCAAGTCTGCCCCTCTTTGTCTTTCTAAGCTCCTTCTGTTCCCTGGGGGCTGTCCCAGCTCCCCATCATGCTGGCAGCTCAGGGCAGCCCTCACCCAGCCGTCACAGCAGGCTGAGAGCAATCCTCCTCCCCGCACCTTCCTTTCTTTTACCGTTCATCTTTTTAAGGTTACTGGGCTCTGTTTTATATAACAAGGTTACGTGCATGGCAAATAGCACAAATGTATACCAGACGTGGACATGCCGTAGTCCCCCCCCACCCGGTTACATGTGTACTTTTCATCTGTAGCAGTGCTGCATGCGGCCTCCTCCAGCCCGCTCCTCACCGACTCCATTGTAATCCATATTCCTCCCTCGTACGCGAAATGCTTTGCTAGATAAATTCCACTGTATTTCAGAAAGTTTTCCACAGCTCCCTAAGTGTTTCCATATGACATTGTGCTCTACAGGTAACTTGAGTTAGAGCCATTCCTTAAGCAAAACTCCCTGTAAAATTTTCCACTATCTCAGCAGTACTCTATGTGCTGTCATTAAGGCAGAGCACATATATTTCTGAGCAGGATTTGCAGCGATGTCAGATTGCTCGCTGAGCCCCAGTTAGGTTTTATATATATATATATATATTTACACACATATATACGTTTTTTCCTGACTTCCTCGCTTAGGTCTTTTGCCCATTCATTTACTGAAGCCCTTTTCAAGGGTGGAAGATGCAGCTCCCTACAAAGCACACGGCGCAGGCTCACAGCGCATCTCGGGCCGGGAGCCGTGGGATAATGCCAGCCTTGTTCGCGCTGCCTTTTCACTTTGTTCTCAACCGTCGCCGTCCCTTTTTCCACTGATTTCCACAGGAACAGCAGTGAACCCTAAATTACAAACACCTGCTCAATAGATCATCTCCAGGCCTGGCAGCGCCGAAATGGAGGCGAGGATCCTCGCTGCTGCGGGGAAGGCTCGCTGCAGAGCCCAACGCCTGCCCAACACTCGGCCTGAACCAGAGCACGGCACCAGAACTCCACTGCGTGCAAAAAAAGAGTTTAATTTGCAAATATACTCATGCTGAAAGAGCCATTCATGCCATGCCGACCTGTCCTCCAGGAACCATTGAGCAGCAACCGTGATCTCCTAAGCAAAGGCAAAACGTGTAACCTCGAAGCAGAGCGGTGATGACGGAGGAAAAAACCCGAGCTGTGTAAATACCAGGATTACAGCGCTGCGCGTACGGCGAACGCAAAACATCTGGCTGGGTGCTGGAGAGAGGGGATCCAAGATGGCAGGGAAGATTAATTATTTTGCAACTTATTCTGGTTTCAATGAACTTTCTCTGGTTATAATCAAGGTTTTAAATGGCATATTGGATGCACGCTGGGCAGTGGTAAGCTGAGGTGGGGTGCTCTGTCTTTGGGAATGACAGAAGCAATCAGGCAGAAACCCGACTTGTAACCATCCTGTGGAGACGGTTACACTGAAATAGTTATCTTGCCACTGGTTTAATTAATAAGCTATATGATTGGTTAATTATATACCATTCCGAACTTTTGTCAGGGAAAAATAGTTAATTTTAGAATGAATGGATTTTATGCAGCAGAAATTGTGAACAAATGAGTTTTTTAAAGGTACGGGGCCAGAATTGTTTGCTTTTAAAAAAAAAAAACAACAAAACCCGCATTTTTATTACACAATAATGCCTATTATTAATAGTTTCTTTCAAAGACAAAGAATCTTCCCTGTCTTCAAACTGGTTTTTAAAAAGCTATTAAGTGCCCCGTTCCCATCCCAGGGTTTTACACATGCAAATACACCCCTAAACGGTTTTAATTTTCCTCTCCCCCCTCATCTATCTCCCTACTTTCCAGATGGACCACCAGCTTCCCACGACTGCCAGCAACAGCTTGTGTATTGTTTGTTTAAAACAAAGATGATGCATTAAATATCATATACAACGTGAGGAGAGGGGTTAAGGATAACACTCTTGAATCAAAGCACATCGCTAAGACAGCCACAGCCACAGCCCATCGCTCAAAGGGCTGTTCAGTGCAGAGGGAGATGGGATTTCACCATCCCCTGCCTATAGGGAAGTCATTCCGTACCCGCACTGAGGATGCCCTGCATCCAGAGGGAGTTAAACTTGTGCAAACGCTCGTCAAATTATACGGGCTAACCAACAATTATGTCATTTCATTCAAACATTCATTCGCCCATCATGTGCCCAGATTAAACAGTAACACTTTGTTTTAAACATTCTTCTGAAATTAGCAGACCAGAATTTCCTTCACCTATATTTAAGCACTCAGCCCTTCACGGAAAGTAGCCTTGCTTGAACTCAGACAGGTTTAAGCAAGAGTTTGGCACTTTAAAATAAGGTGAGCGCTTGCCTGCTGTATATTTTACATGCAATTATTAGACTTTTGCTGGTAGCAATTGCTCTATGCAGATGGGGATATAGAGCTGCTATGATTTACTTGAAAAATTAGGAATCTCTGGAATTTATCTTCTATGCTTACTTATAAACCCCCCAGGCAAGGCATCGTGGGCACACACTCCTCATGCCACAGAAGAGCGCACAGCTCCAGGATGCCCAAGTCTGGCATTAATGCTAAAATCTGTAGTGCTACCAACATCTCCAAGATGCCAGTTTGCTGCCATCAGCTTTGTGTGACAGGAGAGAATAGCAGGCAGATTGCGTATCTAATGAGCCACACATATTGAAAATCCACAGCAATCTCTGGAATACATGTGGATTTGTCTAAAACTCTAAAATATGGCCTGCGTGGTGTCCTGACTGCCAAAACCACAATGAATTCACTGTTACTGTCACTAATCTCCATGTATGTTACATATGGTTGACATTTTTCTTTAACTCTCATATTTTTTGCATGTGTGCGATATAAATAGGGTAAGAGAGAGGCTGGGAGCAGGCAGGCAAACAAACAACTGGCTGCCATGCACAATGCTGCCATTAGGCACTGGATTAGTCCAAGGTGTGTTATACCAATATACAACCCCCCTAACAGCCCGTTTTTAAGCATTTGTCTGTCCTGGGAACCCAGATCTGCTCTCCACACTTTACAGGAAACCACTCAACCCCAGGTAGGAAAGGGCTGCTCTGAGTCCTGCTGAGCTCAGCAGGAATCCCGAAGCACTGCAGTACGATACGGGCCACTTCTTAAACCCTTCATGTTCCTTCAGGTCTTCACGTTCAAACATTTAATTCATACTTTACCTTACATGATTTGATATTCATACAATATACTTGTGTTGGCCACTTGAGCAGAGCACGAACCCCTTTCCCACTGCTATGCCGTGCAAGTGGTGCTCTCGTCCAGAAGCAGGAATAAACTTCCTTTTATTAGCGATGCAATATTACATGGCGTGCTGGCAGAAAAGTCCTATGTGAACTAAGAAATAATATTTCATGCATTCCTTCTACTTTCTAGGCAAATTTATGCCAGATTTTATTCCACTCCAGCATTACGAGCGGCACTGCTTATCTCTGTTTCAGTGCACTTCTACTAAACAGTAGGTCAGCTGAAAACTTTGTTTACCGCCTGAGGAGAAGCAAATAGTCATGCATGGTTGGCAAGGGCTTGTGATATGATATATGGCTCATCATATAATTTAAGTCTACTGTAAACAGTCTATTTATGATATGCGTCCCTTTTGGACATGCAAATTCTTTGGCTAGCGAGAGCAGCATTACTGTTATGGGTATGTTCCGCGAGGCACTCACCACTGGTAAGTGTTAATAAGAACATGAAAATGGCTCCAGAAGGAGAAGACCTCTCTTACTTTTCACTTGAAATAAAACCACAACATCTCAAGCTAGGTGTTTCTTCGATGGATTTCCCTGGAGTCTCAGTTGCTCCACTTGCCATTTTTCAATTCTAGCTGTTCCCAAGCTGGTTTCTTTGGGCATCCAACAGCAATTCGTTTTTGTTCTTTTTTAAGCTATAGCTACTCTGCAATGCTGTGGGGATGGTACCCAAGGCAAAATGAGCTGTTGGCAGCCCTACTGGAACACCGAAGACGGCATGGCCATGGATTCCAGGAACGCACGAGAAATTTCAAGAGCAAAGCAAAAGCATCCAGTCCCACTCCTTTGAGGACCCTGGGACCATCCCACATGGACCCTTTTTGCTGTATTTCTTGCACCATGCCATGCCTGCCACCAGCCCATGTCCATATTGCAGGATGAACAAGTCCTGAGTGCTGCTACCTTGATGCTGCAGCACCAGAGCACAACTTCTTGCCCAGCGCTGCATACAAGAGCTCTCTTCCTACTCTGCATGATAACCCATTCATGATTTCCTCCCTTATATTTGCCATTGAGGTTCTATAGCAGACACTCAAGCAGCTACCCGCTGCTGACTGAGAGCAGGGCTTCAGGAGCTGCTGGCCAGTTGCGTGCTGCACCTGATTTTGAACAAAGAGACTGCAAAGATACGTGCCAAAGCTTAAAAAAAAAAAAAAAAAAAAAAAAGGCATGATCATTGATTTTTTTAACTTTCCAAAGCTCTGGAGAGCTCTGGGTTGTCTGAAGCCAACATTTGTAATAAAAAGTCTTGTGGTGGCTTTGGAGACATGTGCCAGCAGAGAGCAAAGCTTCAGGCCACTCCTGGAACTTTGCAATTTGGACCTGATAAAACAACAGGGCTGGATCCTACCACCCTGCCCCCAAAATTATCCATCTTCCACAAGTTTTAATAGACTCTCTTGCTAAAGGGATATGAAAGCAGTAAAAGGCATCAGAAATCTATTAAATTTTTGCAGGTGAATGTAGCAGCATGACCAGGACTGGCTGCAGCTTTGTTTATCACAGGCATTGCTGCTGCGAAGCAGGGAAGGTTAAGGAGAACAAGGACAGCATTATCCCAGTGCACACAGTGCGCCTGAGCGGATGGGCTGTGGAGGAGTGGATATCATCTACATTCATTTCTGAACGTACCAGTTTTATAGTTTGCTACATTTAATTAAGTTTCTGAATCTCAGCTACGTGGTCTGAAACACACCGATAACTGCATCCTGCATAGCACAGAACGGCAGTCACAGCAGTAACAGCATGGTCTGTGCTACAGCTGGGCTGCACAAATACACGGTGCAGGTCTGCGTTCTGAAAGTCTGAGATCTCAGGGAGACAAACAGAACAAAAAGGAACAGTGGCACTCCCACTTTTATTCTCGACAAACTCTGCTATTACAGAACCAGTTAAATAATTTGCCCAAGGCCACAATGAAAGGCTGTGGCAGAGCTGGGAGGGAAAGCAACCTCTGCACATTTCCAGCCACGTGCTTTAACCAGCCCAGTGCCTTCTCCTATCAAGGATTACCATATTCAATACTTTCCCAAGTACTTTTGAATAATTGTAACCACCACTTACTTTCATCTGACTGGCTGCGAAAATCTACATCATCCCTCGGTTTAATTTCTTTCCCCAGGAAGAATTGCATTTGGAAAGAGCAGGAGCAAGCCTGAGCCTGCTAATTACACTACGGTACCAGGACGGAAAAATCATATGAAGGTATTCTTGACATTATATACGCTCATGTCAGTCAGGGCTTCTAAAAAGCCAGAAAAAAAATGATTGCAACTTGTTCAAAGTAGACCTTACAGAAACACAGCTGCTCTTTGAAACACAGCTGCTCTTTGACTGGTTGCAGGCGTTCTGTGGCCATTTCATGACAACAGTGGAGGTGCAGTAAGAGCTGCCTTGTCCTTCACAGGGTTGGGGTCATCCACAGAAATAGGAGCTACAGGATGAGCATGAGGCAGGGATGAGTGTGAGAGACACATACCTGCAATGGCTGCTCAGTGCTCATAGTGCGGGCAACTGGTGATGAATTCTGTGACAGCGTA
>PPHD01020284.1:0-13717 GCA_002909625.1 Bambusicola thoracicus
TGAAAGTCTTCCTCAACCCCTTCGAAATTATTATTCTATTCTTAAGACAAATAGAAAAGGAGTGGCACTGCCCACTCCTAGAGTGGCTTAGAGAAATTAACAACATCTGTGAAACCCTCACACGAACATTTAAAATTGCTTGAACTTAAGTCAAGAAACTTTGGTTTCCCAAGGCTCTTGTAAGAGGTTTAGAATCACCAATGCTCTTCCTTGTGCAAGTTAGCATATTAAATGGTCTCTGCAAAAAGAAATGACTGGTGATGTGAAAGGTATTTTTTTTTTTTCTAATCCCTGCCAGTCTCATAAAAAAACGTAACATGTTCTGTTGGTGTAAAGCAGCACTGCTGCATATATAATAACATAACTGTAAATAACATTAAGAGAGTTGCATTTATTTATACCAGCTGAAGATTTGGCCCAGAATAGCAAAATCAGTGCTCTAAGCAAAACTTGATAAAATAGACATTAAAAAAAATTACTCATCAATCATCAATATCAGCATTTTAACTCTGAATGCCCCAACACACACCAGTGTATTTTAAAAGAAGTTAGCTACCCAACTGAAAGTCACTCCAGTGCTGCCTTACACGCTCCACCTGTCATTTCAAATAACGTATCTCAGACAATACACGCTACCTATTGTCTACAGCCAACTGCAGAAGAACAATAGAGTTTTGACTGGGAGAGGATCAAAAGTGTAACTCCTCTTGAAAACACCAAAATCCTAGCAGCTGGCTTGATTTTTAGTCCCTTTTAAATACACTGCATACACCCATCATATCATGCAGACCTACGTGTCCACTTCAAACATTCCAGCGCTGCAATGCTTAAAAACAAACATTTCATGTTTTTAAGGAGAAAATAAAATTTTGTAAGATAGATATTTCAAAACATAAAACAGGAATTTATTACTCATCAGCTCATCTGCTCCTGATTACCAGCTTTCTTTTTATATACAGAGCATATCATGACAATTTGTAGATGACAGGCAAGCCTTAATGATTCTGTTGTAATCATGACTTTTTAATGCCACCAATCCTCCAGAAAAGAAAAAAAAACATCCTATTATTTAGAGCATTCTAAGATCACACAACAACTGCAGATTCCATTATGAATTTAGTGGGTGTAGATGAGAAATTCTGGTGCTGCCTTCAAGTTTGCAGTACACTCATAAGCAAGAAAATACTATTCTGAAGTATTATGCAATGATACTTCAGCTTCCCACTCTTCACTCAGCATTATCCTGCACACACCCTTGATTGAAACTCAGGAGAAGAAATACATAAATATTTGTTAAGATAATTCCGTAACAAGAATGAATCCAAACTAAAAAAGCTGATAAAACTTGCCAAGAAGGCAAGACAATGTACTAGTCTAAAATTATTTTTTCATTATACAGTTCGAGTCACATCATGTCCACTGACTGTGAACATGTCTGTGTGATCTAGCAGTGACCTAATACAAGTAGGTAACTGCAAAACTCATGTCTCCTATTTATTTCCATGGAAACTGCAGCAGATACAAAGAGCATGATAACACTACTTGAGACAGCAAATTCAGAGCCTCAAAATGGAATTATCAACACAGTCACCACCACTAGCTGTGTGTTTTCACAAGTGATGAGCAAAAGCCTGCATGCCACAGTCATAAAGACCTGCATGGCCATCCGTAATGTGGCTTCTCTCTCACATTGCTGTTTTCACTGCTGAAACACCTCACTGTGCTCATGTCTTGTGTTATTTGGTCTTCATACATTTTCAGCAAAAACTGACAAATGTCAGTGGCCGCCATGTTTTTTCCACATGGAGAAATTTAATTCCACAACTTTGCCCATACACTCTTCCATGTCAGAGGCCATTTTGTCAAACTGCCTCTCTGCTGCCATCTGTCACACAGCCATAAAATGGAACAGGATATTGGTGGGAAAGTTCCATTTCTGCTGCCATACCGTCATACTGTCTCCGGCATTGTGGGCCAACATAACAGGAGACATGACTTTTGAGATTGCCCTGCTACCATGTGTAATGTCAATATGGAAATATAATTTGCCCTTAATGATCAATATATCTTTAATATGCTCATATGCATTTATTTAAACCAAGTGGTTGACTGAGATTAGAGGGACAATAAGTACAAACACAACCCAGAAATGCTCATCCCGCTCCTTGCAACAGAAACTATGCATTTACCTGACGAATTCTCTCTTTTCATCCACTTGTTCCGCAGTTTGAATTCACTTCAGTAAAAGAGGTTTTACTCCCAGAGCAAAAGCAACACAAATGCAGGCATAAATAAATATTTATGAGAGCATTCATGCCAAAAGTGCTTTCATTACCATTATGAAAAGCATTCTATTTCATGAAAAATTTATTTGTTGAACAATCAAGAGTATTTACAGATAATCAATGATTAGGAAAGAGACTTATCCTGTTTATGCAACTTAAGAAATCTAACTAGGGAAGGGTGTGATCTATTTCTACAGTCACAATTAGGAAGGAAGATCCAAAACACAGACAATACTAATATTTCCTTTGTCTTCAGCGGAATAGATAAAAACTCACATGAACTTAAATATTAGTTAGCTATCATCGTATGAATAATTCACATGCTAAAGGTCACATGGACACATGACACCTTGAGCAAGTATAAATGACAAATGAGCAAACAAGAAAACATAAGAAATCAGCAGAGTAATGTAAAGGACTGCAGTTGTCCAATTATATGGGCAGGTTTAAACTGTACTTTGAGAGAGAATAATTAAATTACATACGAATTTGCTAAGCACCTGCCAATCTTTTCCTTTTCTGAAGCTGAATAAGTGAGCAGGACAGATATATCATTTAGAATAGAATAGTTTTTTAATTGAAAAAGAGAAGTTGTGATTCGAGGAGAGGAATTTGTTACAGCTTTTTCTGCCTACACGGTTGCAAAGATAAAAGCATGTAGTTGGATATAAATAACCAACCTACTTGGAACTTTATGAGTAAAGGCAATTAGTTTTGAAAGAAATCATGAGAAAAGTAAGCTAAAATTTCAAACAGATTCAAATGCATCTGAGATGGTTTTATATGAGCCTACGCGGGTTTGTCTGTTCCTAATGTTTACTGAAACCATAGCAGGGTAGACAAAAATCAAAATACAAGTTTGAAAGGGACTTCTATAAAAAACAGAATTCTCATCTCTTATACTTCTTGTAAATATATATCTTTGTTGGCAACATTTTGGTTTAATATTAGCCGCACGTGGTTTAATGTGCTTCCCACTTGGTTTTGTAACTACCCGGCAAATCCATCATAAGAAGCTGTTTTCAAAGATGGACTCATTCAAATTTTGAATACAAGAAAAAGAAACAAACTTTGTCACAAATGCTTACAGACCATAAGTGTGAAGAAAACAAAGAGAAAAAAATAGAAGATCGATATTGACAAATATCTAGTAGGGGTGAATTTGTATTTCTTTATTCTAAATTACTGCATACATTACAGAGCTCACCTAAAGAATTTCCATATTAATTTGAGAGTCCCAGATAATTTTAGCAAGTACTTGTGACAGGTAATTTCTATGATCCATGAGTAGATGCAAAGGCATCCCTCTAGCAAGCAAGGTACCACAAAAGCTAAAAAGAAGCATGAAATCTGTTTACTGTGAATATTCAAAGAAAAAAAACAATAGACCCATTCATTTCATAAAACTAAAAATTATAGAGTAAGCAAATAACTGTTTAAAATTAAGTTATTTAACATGGAGAATACCATAAAAAAAATCACTCTTGTGCGTTAGGATGCAACAGTAAAAGGAAAATATTCAGTACCTGAGCCAAGATTATGTATTAAAAAGTAGCACAAAATCATAAAGTAAACTTTGTGCCAATGTAAAAGCACTTGAATCTGTTCCTGCAGTAATGGACACCAGAAAATGTAGGGATTTTAAAAAGACATATGAGCCATAGCAATGTAACCTCCTTCCTGATAGCGGTAGGATAAGTTCAGTATGTGTACTCCGTGTGTACACAGGGCAAAAAAAGAAACCTAAGGTAGTCAACAGCTGAAACCATTACAAACCTCACATTTTTTATTTGGAACCCATGCTGAACCCGTGCCAGAAGTTCCTCAGAAAAATCTCTTGTTCCTTCCGCATAAGAAATCCAGCTGGGTAAAGCTGTCTGACAGTCAGTGGTGGCATACCAGCAGTAGTATAAACCACTGTAAGGAAATACAAGAACAGCTTGCAAGAACACTATTCTATGGAACTAACTGAAGAGGACGGTCATGGATTCTGGAGACCACAACAAACTGAAGATATACACAGGAAACAAACACTAGTCAAGAAGAAAACTGAAGCTGGGGAACAAAGGTCTTGAACAAAGCTGGTTTTTAGTTTGTTGTTTTTTGTATGCTTGATAAATATTTCCTGATAAGGTGGGACACAAAAAGCTCAAATGTTCAAATGCATAACAGTAGCTACTAGCTCTGGCCTAGGAAAAGGTCAAACATAAAGCTCCTTCAGTCCCTCAGAAATATGAAAAGAAAAAAAGCAGGGAAGGTGAAGTGATTGCTTCCCTCAGTGCAAGAGCTGAAGCAATAGTTCACGCTCTCAAGAAACGCAGCCTCTATATCACTCAAAGCAAGTTTCCTCTGGTAGCCGTTTGCAATTCTCTCCCACGGGTGCAATTCTCTATGTGAACTCTGAAGTTAACTGAACACGTTACTGGCATTCGTTGGGAAGGGCACAATTCATCAGAAAAGCTATGAAGTCTACAGTGAGTTCTTTACGTTATCCTTGAGACTACCAATGTCACATACAGTTTAAAAAACTTTGTTGCCAGTTATAGTGGCTTGTGGACTGATCTGTAGCTGAAATAGAACAGAAGGCATGTATGTCACTCGAAAAGTAATACCTACTATATATTCCCATAAAAACTACAGAAGCTAAACAGAGCATAGTAACACTATTTGATAAATTGTTGCCTGCAAAGCACTGTTTTTTTGATGTAGTCACCATTATTATCTATGCATTTTCAGCAGCAATGAACAACAGTCTGCATGCCACGCTGTTAGGTGACTCACTGTCGCCACTACCACTTCAGAAACACACCACCCGCTGCCTCACTGTGCTCACATCCACAGTTCAGTCCACATACATGTGAGTAAGCATTGATGAATGTCAGTGGGTGATATTTTTTCTACATGGAGGAATTCAACATCACACCTTTGCTTCGGATACACTACCGTGTCAGACGCCGTTTGGTCAGAGCGTCCCATTGCTACCATCTGTTACCTGGCATCCAAACATAACAGAGTATGGGCAAGAAGGTTCAGCCTCTATTGCCCTATCACCAACATCCACGTCTGATGTTGCGGCCCAACATGTTAAAACAGAAAGCATTATTTTCAGAGTAGACCTTGTAAGTACCTAGGTCAAATCTCTGGCATTTACAGCAGAATTCATTAGCTTGCTCAATTTAGTATATGCACAAATATTTTCAGCAGTGGGACCTTGCTGCATACTAACTTACTAAAAAGGTTTAATTTTCTTTCTCCTTTCTTTTAAAGTAACTTTGTTTCTTAAATATGGTTAAAAAAAAAAGAGTGAAAGAAGAAATCAATAGTATTGTGTGAGAAAAGCTATGGCTGAGACATAACAATAGCTCTATCTCTGCTGTTTCAGAACAGAGGCAATAAAGACTGAAAAGCAAAGCAAGAGTAAATCAAAGACTGCTGGTAATAGAAACAAAGCTGTTAAAGCCATTCACCATCTGCTGTTAATACAGAATAAACTCACATGGGACTAGACCTTCAAAAGAGTTCTACTCCCATTTAGGCATCAAAATAAATGTCCAGGTTTAAAAATAATAATAAAATAAAATGCCACACACCATCATATTAACAGTTGAGGTGTTGTTTTTTTTCTCAAAACCTGACCACAGGTGTTACAACAAGAGCTCAAAAGTCCAGGATTGCAGAGTTGCTACGAAATGCTTTTCCTACTTTCAGGTAGTGATAATGCAGATATTTATTGTTGTCCTTCATGTTGGTAATCTGATTTAAGTCCCAGTACACAGTACAGTGTCCATAACAGTTATCATACAAGAGTCTATAGGCCTCTGGCCTGATAAGAAAGACTGGCAATACACCACATAAAACCTAAAATAAAGACTGAATGAAATGAAAACGTTCTTGCATGCAAAGAACAATGGGAGGAAAAACTGGGATGTACTTAGAAAGTAACAGGTAGAATGTGAATGTGAAGTACACTGGGCATTTCACAGACAGGTTTCTGGTAATCAGTGGTCAAGAATGGGCCAGACATCTCTGAGTTCAAAAGGCAAAGTGAAAAGACACTGGTTAGAAAGCCGCTGCAGACATTTTTCTTTATTCCAGATTCACCACCTTTTCTACTGTGCAAGCTCAGCAGCAATGTATCAAGTAGCACGCCTGAAATAGAGATAAACCCGTACTATGGAAAATTAAGTGCGAGTTCACTACCCATTCTTCTCCATTGTTCTTCTTTTTAACCGCCCTGGTAGATAGACGATACACACAGCACTGGGAAACAAACACTTGAGTGAATTTCAGCTACCTCCCCTGTAAGCCTTGCTCAGCATGGACAACATATTCTGGGCTACAAACAGATATATACAGAAAATGAAAGCTCAGAGGAATAATGTGTTTCTGATGGCACGAGATCCCTTCAGGCAAGGATGAGGAATATTAATAACACACTATGCTTTTGAACAAGCTGTCCTTGAAGACTTACGGTGAATAGAACTACCCTTTGTCTCTACTTACGGGAGGAATTCACCAAGACAAAGTGTCATAGGAATAAATACACAGTACTGACGTTTTGTTTTGTTTTATAACACAGGTTCATCTCTCTGTTCTGTCAGGATCAGATCTTAAAATAAGGAAAGCTCAGATCTCAGAAGCTTCCTTAATTCCCTGAAGCAAAGATTCCTTAAAGCAATTAAAAAGCTACTGAAATTCAGAAGGAAATGAGTGCCCTCCACTCCCAGCAATTTTTGAAAATCCTATCTAAATGAGTAATACAGTTATAATGGGTGTTTTCCTTCAGATCTACAGAAAAATCAGATGCGCTACATCCATTGTTGCCAGTGTGGCTCAGATTTAATTCCCTATGCACTTTGCTGAAAATATACCCATTAATTGTCTCCTTTAAAGTTCATTCTACATCCAGACTATCAAGTACTGTAAAAGCCTTTTATACTCACTGTCAAAATATTTACACCGCATTCACTAACAAGCAGTGCAGCACATAAAAGACAGGCGTTTGCATTACTTGCCTGAATACACCACAGGTATAATAGAGCTATAAATTTGTCTGTTAATGTCTCCTCAAAGCACAGCACTGGTTTCTTTCTTTTCTTACTTTCAGATGTGCATATACAATGCATTAGCCAAAAGAAAAACAGATTTCAAACTCTGTTCTCTTTGTACAACACTGTTGCCTATCAGAAAAGACAAGACAATACAATAAAGGCATTTAATCTTTTACGTTTCTAAGTTTAACTCAGATATACGTATACATTTGAACTTTTCTGTAGAGATGGGCTGTCCTGCATTAAACTTCGGCTATTAATCTTTAGTTTATCTCGTCTACACAGTTTCTGAAAAGTAGGTCATTTAAAAAATGAAACAGTCTACCATTCTACTCTCAATATCTTCTTCAACCATATTCTCTGAGTGCAGTTTACCTACTTATTATCAGTAACTTAACAAAAATCTAGGGGCAAAAAGATTTTATTTTATATTGCTTGCACCGACCTAAGATGGAAGCCTCAATGGTCTGGTAAAGCAAAGGGAAGATTGATAGCAGGGAATGCCCTCCATAAACAATGCAAATACTCTTCATAATGGCATTTTTCTCTTTTCTGACAGGAAAATAGAAGTTTTACAGAAGTTTTTTTGAAAGTTAAAAAAAAAAAGCAAACAAGGGAAAAACACATCCAGGCCTGTATAAAGCAACCTAGACACTGTTGTTAGTTGACGTTTCTTGAAAAAACACAGGTCACTGTGAAAGTAACTTTTTACGTGACTAGATAGTGACAGGACAGGGCAACAAGTGGATGGGAGATTTAGAACACATGCCAGGGTGATATTTTTCACAGGGAGGGAAGCGATGTGCTTAAACAGTCTGCCCAGAGAGGCTGTAGATGTCCCATCCCTGCAGGTTTTCAAGATCGGGTTGCATAGTGCCTGGTCTAATAGGTGGCAAGCCTGTCTCTGACGTAGGGCTTGGAATTAGAGGATCTTTCAGGTCCCTTCTAACCCAAGCCATTCCATGATTCTGTAATTCAAGGACTGTCAGACGAGCCCTTATAGCATGGAAATAAGCATATTCAAGGAGAAGTCTCCAGATAAGAAACAAGCAGTCTTTGAAAGAATATCAATATGCTAATCCAAGCAGGGAACTTTGTTACAAATATTACTCCTGTAGGATACATTCACCTCTTTATCATATAAATGGAACTGTATTTTTATTCCTGTAAGGTGTAAAAAAGCCAACTACACAAACTATCAATAAACTTCTGTGATAGATGCGTGATGTGACTACTGCAAAGTAGATATTAAAACCTTACTGCACCTCTTGAAATATTAACATTTGTAAAAATCAGTAAAGCACACACAGGAATAGCTCACTTAAGCAGCCTGACTAGGGTAGAAACTGTAGGAGGGTAAACACAAAAAAATCTGAAGCAAAGAAGTTGATTTAAGCGTTGATCCTAGCTGAGTAATAAAAGAGAAACAGCTCCGCTTTAGTACAACACTCACTGATATATTTACTGTTGTGTGTGAAAATTGAAATGCTTGGCAGTTGCTTAATAAGTTGGACAATACACACCATACTTTCTCCTGGCAGGCAAAATATTTGCATTCATTTGGTCCTGCAAGCAACAGGAAAAAGAAAAGGAAGTTCTAGCTTGTGGGCATCATTTGCAAGCGATTCTTCTTAACCATATCAGTTACTCACCTCCCATTTAAATCCTCATACTTTGATTTACCGAATTTGAATTTCTGAATTCCAAAAGGATAGAGAAAATCTTCCAATATGCAAATGAAGTCTATATCAAGGGAAAAGATAAGAAAGCTGGTCTGTGAAAGGATAGGATAAGAGATCAAAAGCCCTCCCAGGATCTGCTTATGTTCTCATAACTGCAGCCATCCTAAGTCCTTGCTCCTCCTGACTACTTCTTGAGGGCAGCACATACATGAGAAAATAGAGAAGATCAAGATTTTACCAAGCCCATTACACAAATGAACTTCACAGTGAGATTTTTTTGCTCCAGTTTTCTGTAAAAAGACAAAGTTGAAAATTTGATTTGAAAAGTACTCACTTCTTACATAGCTCCTTCCCGGCTTTATACAACCAATTTTGAAGCAACATCACCAGATTACATTTCAGAGGTAGACAATAAACAAGAGTGGTGCATAGAATAGCAGTGCTATTGAGTAGCCTTGGCCAGGATGACATCCACACATAGGTGTTTTCAATAAGCTCATTAAGCTGGGAGGTACACTTCTGAACATATATAACATTTAGACAAGTATGTGAGGCTGGGGGAAATTATTTTTCACATAAAAAGTTCATTTTAAAAAGAATTTAAAGAAGAAATAATAAAGAAGTGGGAACCATTTGCAAGTCAAAATTATCACTGGAAATTTTGAAGGTTGAAAGCATTAGCATCAGAATTTTGTGCAAGTTCCCTGATGGGGTACATCAGCTACATTTGGAACCAAGAACTCAAGACATCTACTCTCTTAGTATGTGTATATTACCGCTTTTTGCAAGTAGAAGACAACAGGTCTGAAGAATTGCAAACAAAAGATAGGTCTTGTAATTCAAATAGTGAAAACTGTACTGCCATGACTTAGAGCAAAGACAATGTCTGTAAATGAGACCAGGCTTACTACTGGAGGAGCCAGATTTTAGTTTAAGATCTTTGTTCAGAACAAAACTTGAACAATTAGCAGTCATTAGAGCAGACAAAAAGAAATGGGCATCTCATCACCTGATAGATGGGGAACTTCATTGGTTTTACCTCAGCAAAAACTGCAGTAAATCACTAACGTCAGAAAAAAAATAATCAAATCGGTGATCCATCTATATATTGGAGCTAGTATGAATAATCAAGTTCTCTAATATTTCTAAATATTACTGCATTTTATTTTCAACTCTATAAAACTACAAATTAATTGGAATTTTAGAGCAAAGTTTTTCTGTTTGGAAGGAATGGCTTTTCATTAAAAACTGACATTCTTTCTAATACTTTCATGGTATTTCCAGGCCAAAAAAATCACCACAAAATAAAAATCACTAACAACTTCTAATTAACGGTTCTAATTTGAATAAATATTTCAAAATCTCAAGTGTTCCACAAAAAAACCTGCAAATAAGTCTAACCCGGAAAAAAGAGTTGATTAATTTTCACATAGATAAGCTTCTATCATTTAAATATGTAGATATATTGACTATAATAGATCTTACTGGGGAAATAAGTAGGTAAATGAAAGAGCAAGATAACAGCAGAAGGGGGCATAGGATTTATGAGTTGTTCGTAAGTACTAAAGTTCCTGACTAACTTGACTGAACAATGCCCCTGCAGAAAGTTGTTTTAGAACTTATATCCTAATAAGCAAGAGTGAGAGGATCTTAACTGAATAAATTGCTTCTGAGAATGATTCTCCTTTATATCATCCCCAAGTTTTGTATTCCCAAGAACCAACACTGTCACTGTTGAGCTCAAAGCCACAATAATCGTAATGTTTATAATGTTTCTAATATATCACATCCACAGGCAAGAAAATACTACACCAAAACTTGTACAAGTGCATTTGGTAACTCTACTATACATTTTTTTGCTCTTGCTGACATATGCGTGCAGCGTCACATCTAAAAGTGCTTTCCAGTTTGGTTCAATCACCTGTTCAAGTGACACAAAATGAAATAAACCCCATCCTCTTTCTGCAGCACAAGAAGAAGAATCTAGATTCAAATACAATACTAACACTGTTGGATGACCACATCACGTAAATGACATTTCTGTACAACACAGTACTAAAGAAGAAATAAATTAAACAAGAATAATATCTAATTTAAATTGTTATGTTTTGAAATATACCTACAACACAAAATGACTTAGAGATGGTTAAAAAGATTCTATACTTGTGTGCAAACAGACACGCAGATGGGTTTCTCTTTTCTAGGTAACATTATATCAGAATATTAAGGCTTTTAAATTTTGGTTAAATGGAGCTTCTGCTCACTCGTTGGGTGACATATGTACCTAACTAATAATAAGAGCGTTCGTCAGTGTCAGTGTTTAACTCTGTGTTTTATGCTCTTTGAAAGGAAAAAATGGCTGCTTGCACCATCATAAATAGGATCAGATACCTGAGAAATGAATTTAAGTCTCTGAAAGGCTTTTCTTGTGCTTAGAACAGATGATATGGCATCTTGATAAATGTCAGAAAAACAGATGTTTAAAATGGAAGTGAGCTTGCTCATACAAATATAAATCTGAAATACATTATGAAAGCAAGAGAGTAGAATATGTAAAGGAGCAGGGTATCCTCCCGAGCTCATTCTGCTGGGACAGAAACAGTGCTTGTGCTGCTTCCACACAAGCAACTGATCATAAGTGCTTACTACAAAGAAATAGATGTTGAGTCCTAATGAGGCAATGGAGAAGAAAAAAAGGGTTTAAGAAAAAAAGTAATATGAACAAACAAAACCCTCTTTGCAGTAAGCATAAATCCAGTACATCTTAAACCCCTAAATTAGTTTGATTTAAGTGCTCTACAAAAAATTAATTTCTTGATATGTTCAGAGCAATACATAAAGTAAACCACCAAAGACGGGCTTCATTTCATTGCTCCTTTTCAGATGTGAAAATAATTGTCAACCTGAAACATCTGGATCCCATTGTTAACAGTGTTTTATCATCTCAGTAAAGGTAACATCTTGTCCTAATTATGCTTTGCACGAAGCTGTCAGAAAATATCCCAGGAGTAATTAAGTCGCACAGTACAATCTCTGTCATTTTATTTTATTGGTTTAGTTTTCTTCAGATGACTTCTCCTAATTTTGGTACAAATTGGATTTTATCAGCTTGCCTAATCTCCCTTCACTCAACTAGAAATGCACATTTAACCAAAAGTTCTTCTTTGACAAACAGTGCCAGAAGAAATACTTGAGATGAAATACTTGTTGATTTGCAAGTACAACAAGAAACACAAGTCAAGGACAGAACATCTATTTAGAAGGATAAACCGTGCAGCCCTTTAAAACACCACACATATTTCACTAGCTCCAAAATAAGCATTACTCACTAGATTCTGCAATACTTGACATAGCACGTCATTTCATAATTGTTAGTTAAAAGATTAAGAAATATAAATAGCGTAGAAAAGGAAGAAGCCTGGATGAGCTTTAGATTAGGAAATGTGATTGTTAGTTCTATGGGCTCAAGTAATTGGTTTTTGTTTTACTTTTATATCTGTAGCTGAAATAATATTTACAAATACTTAGCTAAAGTGCTTTCCACAATGGCAATTAATTTGTAGTTCTACTTAAAACAAACATTAAGCTTCACAGTCGCTACTATGAAACAGAATGGTAAGATTTCAACATAAGTAAGGACTATTAGATAAACAAAACGTGCTCGTATGTAAAATGAAAAGCAAATCTATCTGTAAATAGGCAAGCATCAACATTTTCTGTAAACAAACATCCTGAATGCTGTAAGATAAAATGTGCAGATGTATGGAAGCGTTTTTTAATTTTACCAATTAACTATGGACAGCTGACATTCAGGTTCATCGCGTTCAGAGCCTTCTTACAGAGTCTTCCTGGTATACTGCTACATTAACTGGCTTTATCTTATGCAGGTATTGATCTGTCATTCAACACACTGAGAATGCATTATGAATACGATTTCATTAATTCAACAGTCTCACTGTAAGAGCATTTGCCCAATGAATAGACACTGAAATGTCTAGAAGTTAATTGAGTAACATAGTAGTAAACAAAATATCACATTACAGCCTTGAACAAGCTGCTAATTTAGTAGAGCTGCTAATATTTTCCACTGGCCTTTTATACTGATACCAATTTGTATTGATGTACCTATGGCATTTTAATTTTAATTTGCTTTTTTTCTGAGTCTATGAAACTTAAGATTCTTCACTGCATCCAGCAAGAGTCATTAAACTTCCAGTTTGACCTATAAACAAGAGCTGACTTGTTCATTCCGAGTCTGTCCTACATCAGCCCTGGGAAGGCAGCCAGGACTCACTCGGGTAGGGTCCAGAATGGCATAGTCAACAAGATGCAGAAAGATCCAGCTCCTCCCTTTCCATGGTAAGTTTCCTTGCACCTTACAACATAGGTGACAGTTGCTGTATGATCTCAGCATGAAACAACTAACTTTAGGAGCAACCCAGAGCATTACTACAAATTTGGCCCACAATTTATAGCCAGACACATAAACACAAACACAGCGAAGGTGATCTCAGCTGTAATGACAATTACACAGTTCAATTTTCTCTGCAGTCACCAAAACTACTTTACAAAATAAGGTAAATAAAAACTTTCCAGAGCCTCTAATGGTAATGCTCTTCAACATGAATTAGACACAGAAGAAAGGCAGTTGAACACACAAAGACATTTGGTTGTTGACAAAAATACATCTACCACTAAA